>JBDJHY010000014.1:6235566-6251632 GCA_039654485.1 Withania somnifera | reverse complement strand
CTCTTAATTTCTATGGCATAAACTTGAGAAAAACCCTTTCAATCTTGAAGATAAAGTTCCCAAAAGGTTCCTTGCATCGTCCTTACCTCCAGTAAGTTCTTCTTCGCTTTAATTCATAAATTTTTTGGGTTCCTCCACTAATGATCCTCAATTGATGAAGTTGATAAAATTATGCAATAATTCATATGTTATTGCGTAATTCTTCATTTTCTAAGTATATTTTTCTTCTAGTATCATTAACACGTCGAAATTCCAATGTTTAATTCATAAAAACTGCATCTTTGACCCCGTTATTGTCAAATCTGCCCAGGTTGTTTTGAAGCCCTTCTCGCACTTGAATTGTGCTCAATTTGGAGTGCGAGTTACTGGTAATGTTGAGAACCCCGTGATGAAATTTATTTTTCGTTCCAACAAGCGGGCCCGTTAGGCCCGATTTTTAGACCAGTTTAGAACTTAACATAAATTATAATGTTAGAATAGTATTGACATATAGAATACTTTGATGCAAATTTCAGATCATTTGGAGATTATTTAATATCAGTCGGAGTACTATTCGAGAACTTGCAGCGCTTTATCATCGGATGACAAGTAGGTTTCGTGGGGCTATTCTGGGAATATAGCTTTAATAATTATACAAAATAGCATCCATGGGTTGGGTAGTTAGGTGGATATAGTGATCATGTACCATTCTTTCGTCCGTATCGTGTTGATATATATATTTTGGCATCCGATTTATATGGTGCCTTTGATTTATGAGTTGTCCAATGATACCTATGCAGGGCATATGGAGTTGTTATTATATGATCATACATTTTATATACTTGCTAATCTGTTGTGCATTCGTGACATAAGAGGTTGGGCCTATGGCTCCGATGATAGTGCATTGGGAATGGGTCAGTATCACCACTTGAGTATTGAGCCATGATGGTTAGAGGATGATTTTAGTAATAAAGATGAATAACGACATAAATCAATAAATGGAAATTTTCTAATAATAATATAAGTAATAACCTTTTAAATGATTTAGACTCGGTGGCTTATCGAGCATTCGATAATACTATTTTTACTTGTTTTAGCCCAGAATTTACATCCTGGCACCAGAAAATATCATTTGACTAATAAATGCTGAGACTTGAGCACTACTCCTTTCGGCAGTGAGTACAGCCGCTGGCACTTGAGTCTGTCGTCGAACTACCTATCCCAGCAAGTCATAAATGACTTAGGGCAACTACCGAAATGCTCTAGAATGCAAAACATTGCGTATTTATCATAAATAACAATGAGGGTCATTACACAAGTAGATAATTACATCAACTATAAAGGTGTTACTGCAGTAATTTCAAGTGACGTGAGCCTTGCAAGAGAACTTTCAGTTCATTGTTCAAAAGTTGTAGTCAGTAAATAAAAGCAGCTAGCCAATGTGATATGCCTAATGATTGATTGTGCTGATTTAAATTAAGTATTAGGGGTGTTTTAAGTATTTAATATTCTTTGTTGTGTTGTTTCTTGATGACAAGTAAACGTTCTAGGTTGAGGGTGTTGATGTGACGGATTTTTATGTCACATATTTCACTTAAAACTATGAAAATCTATATGTTCTTGAGTAATTTTTGTATGATATGATGTGTTTGCTGTGTATTTGCAGGGTAAAGCTGATGCCCAATACCTTGGAGAAATTACGAAAATAATAAAGTTTTGAAGACTATTTGGACATTTCGTCCAAGCTTGGACGGTTCGTCTAAGTTGTACAGTCCAAGAGAGATACAATTGTTTAAGAGATCCATCTATCGTCCAGAAATGGACGATTTGTCTGGCCTTGGACGAACCGTTCCAAAGTGTAGTATAAATTGAAGATTAGAAACAGACAAAGGATTGGGCGACTCATCCAAGTGGGTTCTATTCTACCTAAAACACACTGGATAAGAGAAGACACAGACGGAAGATCAGGCGGTTCTTCTGGTAACAAACAGTTCGCCCAAGGTTCCGTCCAAATCGGAGCGATAATTTATTTCAAGCTTTGTATATTACACTTGTACCCGTGCACTATAATTAGTTGTATTAAGTTAGTTTGAAAATACCTTTAATTATTGTTATATTTACACAACTTGTTTTGATCTAACTTTGGAGAGCGCCATTGTTTTACTATTCTCTTCCACAAGAACATAAGTGTGAGAATTTGTGATCTTGAGTTGTTAATTTCAATCAATTTGAAGATTATTTTCTTGGTATGATGTCAATTACGTTCTCTTCTTGTTGTTGTATTTTAACAACCATGAGTAGCTAAACCATAACTCTAGGGTTGTGAGATCCATAGGTGAAGCAAAATTAGGGTTTTAATTTTAATTTGGTTCTCGCATCTAACTAAGTGCATGAACACATAGTCTATACAACTTAACGGATTTTAAGTGGTTGCAAATACTAAAACATGCCTATAGAATGAAATTTGTTCTTGAGTCAATCTACCTCACTTTCTTTAGCTAGGCTGAGAAGCCAATTTAACTAGTCTAACCCTGTTGTTAAAACTAGGAGATGACATTATAATAAGAAATTTGAGGCGTTAACCCTCATCTAATGATTATTATGGTAATAAGGGTAATCATCTTCATTTATTATGATGGAGACAACACATTTTTTTACAGCCTGACTACGGTGCAAAAGGGATTTATCTAGGATTATAGGTTGAAAAACACGATAAATAGCACTATAACTATAAATAACTCTGCACTTTGAAAAGATCGCAACACCACTAATGTTTATAATCCGAAGGTTTGCTGAAACCCTTGTGAACATAATCTTAAGTTTCTTATCACTTGAATTCCTTTTATGACTTAGATCTATTTATATTTACATTCAATTACGAAAAATACTCGTTTACCAACTAATCCCCCTATTTACTTTTTATGTCTTACAAAAATAATAGCTAAGTGACTAAATATTGGTACTAGGCCTAACATGATAACATATTCCCTGTGGGATGGACCCCAACCTAGTTGGGTTCTATATTTGACCAACGACCGTTTATACTTCTTTAAGAGGTGTAATGTGAGCGTAATCAACAACCTCAACCTCGAGTGCTTCCCTTTTAATGATTGTTGCCCCAGTCAATTTCTTTTTAATCATATCAATTATAGGGTCAGACAAAGTTTGTACAAACCTTAGAGTAACAAATAATGGCATCTGCAACTTTGTCTTAGTAGGGACTAGTCATGAATGCACGATCTATAAAAAAAGTTGTGTTATATTATAATGGTGTTTATATAATAAAACATAATATTAATAATTACTTGAAGAAATAAGTTGTTCTATCAGATTAGTGATCTGCTTACAACAGATGGCTGTTCTATTACAACAAATCACTAATCTGTTGGATTCAACTTCCGTCTCAGTCCAAAAAAAGTCGTTTAATCTGTTGCAACAGATCACCAATATGTTGCATTCAGCAGATAACAATTAAATAGAAATTATCCAATATAAAAGAAAACTTATTGAAAAAAATTAAAACGGTGTTGAAACTGTATTATTTCTCTCAATAGATGAGTAGTCTATTGCAACATGAGTCATTAGTTGCGATAAATTATTAATGTGTTGTAACAGATGAGACATCTGTTGAGAATAAAATACATTTATCATACTTTTTTAAACAGGTAGTTAATCTCCTATATCATAGAGGACAACAAAAATATTAAAAGAAAATCAACAACACTACATCAGTTGACTTATTTAACAACATCAAAATATAATAACAAGGAAGTATTTACTAAAAGATGCTATGTTAGATTTCAATGTTTGTTTGACTTCGACCATCAAAATTCATTCAGTTATTACAATAATTGCACATAATAAATTAAAGATTTACTATTTTTACAACAATGTTCAAGAAGAAGAACAAAAAAAAATGTACTTTCCTTGAAGAGACACACACTATTTACGAACATATAACCATATTAATTGTTAACAAAATTATCAATCCTAACTTAGCTTTCAAAATAAGACCCTAACTTTACATTAACCAAAAGCATTATTTTCAAAACACTAATTTTTAACTCATGTAACTACATTTAACAAAACTAAATATAAAAATAATGAAGTGTTCACTAAAAGAGATATATATGTTACAATTCAACAACAATAGAACAATCCAACAACTGTTTGGTTTCTTTCTACAAATCAATAATCTGTTATAATATAGTACACAAAAAAATATAAAATTTTACTACTTTAACAACAACGTTCAAGAACAACAAAAATTATACTTTCATTGAACAAAATACACATGTACAAATATACAATAACAATATCAAGTGTCAAGGAAATAAATATCATAAATTAGTTTTTTCGTTTCTTTCCAAACAACAAATTTTTCTTCTTCTTCTTCTTAACTAAAATGCAAAACTTTTCTAAAAACTAAAAAATAATAATAAAAAAATTTACTTAAAAAAGAAAGAAAAAATAGAGTAGCCGCGGGAAAAGTACAGTTCATCGAAGGAGTGGCTTTTTGAATTGGATTTTTTTGTATTTAAAAAAAATAAAAAAATTTAAAAATAAAAATTAAATTCTTAATTAAATTAAATTAAATGACATTGACCTTGATCAGTTAAAGTTATCCCCATTGTTTTAGTTTCCAACTTAAATAACACCTTTGCCTTGCCCAATTCACTAACACTAGAACCTCCCGCTCTTTTTCCTTTTCCAAATCACTCCAAAACTCTCAGAATCCCCAATTTTGAAATTCAACTTCACAATCAAAGCGAAATTAGTATCCATTTACAATGAGGGAAGAAGAAATAGAGAGGCTAAGAGGTGTTGTGAGGGATTGTGTGAGCAAGCATCTGTATTCTTCAGCCATATTCTTTGCTGATAAAGTAGCTGCAATTACTTCGGACCCAGCTGATATATACATGCAAGCACAAGCTTTGTATCTTGGTCGACACTATCGCCGTGCTTTTCACCTTCTCAATGCTTCACAAATCGTCCTTCGTGACCTCCGCTTCCGGTACCTCGCCGCCAAGTGCCTCGTATGCCCCTTCTTGCTATAAATAAAGTTTCAATTAATTTTCTATTGAAATCTTTTTTAATGGTTTCTTATTTATTTTCTTGTGTTCAGTACATGAAAGAAATATTATTTTAAAAGCATTTGTATATAAGCTGGACAAATAATAGGGGAGGTGTCGGTGAGGTTGTGGGTTGTGGGCCTGTGGGGTGGTGGGATGGTGGCTATATGGGTGGGTGAAGATGGAGGTGCGATGGAGGGTCGGGCAGGATTCTACTTCCATTGGGAAATTCATTTTCCTTATTTTCCAAGAGAAAATGTTTTTGAAGAACTTGTTTTTGATAATCGTAGTATTAGGGCCAGCTTTCGTGCACTTCCATTGATACCTCTCACCTCTCACCACTCACCTCTCACCACCAACAAATATCAGTCAACTCTATCTACTAAGGCTAGGTCAAATGGAAAGAATCACTAGTGTTTTGTCTTTGCTAGGGTTTTGGACCTGGGACCTTATATTCACAACTCGCTGCATTTCCACTAGGCCAAACTCTTGGGTGTTGTTTTTCAAGAATTTTGACGAACAGGACATGAGAAAATTTCCTCCATACTGGACACACTCTTAGTGAATTATTTATTTATTCCAAGCTAATTGGGTTCAGGTTGACGGCTCTTTGTTTCCATTTGACCTATTTTATTCCAAGACCGTGTCTTTTTTCACTTGTATAAATAGGGTTATCTGCGAGCTAATGTGTAATTTGGTGCTATTCAAGTTTAGGTGTTAATGGAGTAACAGGCTACTTAATGAATGTAGTTTTATGTTAAGTGGTGATAACAAAAGTAGGTCTAGGCTCTAGTTTGTCCTGATGGTTGGATTATAGTTGTTGTCTAATATCAAAGGGGCTCAAAACACTTCTTGAAAGAACTGTTTTCTGCGCTTATTTAACTTATACTGTCTGCCCTCCCCAGCCACTACCAGTGGGATTACGCTGAACATGTTGTTTTTGTTGGGGATTCAACATGTTTTGTCGTACTCCTTAGCTGCTAATTGAGTTAGACTGGCTACTTCTTGTGCTTTGACATCAGAATTGGTGATTCAGCAATGTAGGTTCAGCCTTCTGGTTGTCATATGATATGGAATGATGATTATGGTTGTGGTTTAGTTACTTGTAGTAAATGGGACACAAATACTACACAAAGAATTGCATTTTAAGCTGTTATCGAGCAGTGCATTGGGGTTCTATTATCTAAAACTTCATATGTTTGTTGATTGATTGGAACTTATTCAGGTGCTAAATTTGGGTTTCAATCATTTGTCAGATGCTTGTTAACATATTTAAGATGATTCAATCTTATGTTGGTGAGGTCGATCAAAATGTGAAAGCTTGATGAAACACCGTGTTTTTTTTAAGCATTCACTGCTTTTTTCCATTCCAAATAATGTTATGAACTTTCATTCCCTATCTACACTATACCCTCAAGCCTCTTTCTTCTTTCTGTGCACCATGCATTGATTGATGGGATAAAAAAAAATACACTGTGGAATTGAACCAGTCTTTTTCCTTATATGGCGAAAGTTGAGAGTGAAAATTTACTTGAATGCATAGGCTTGTTAGAGGTGATCGCCGCTTTCTCTATTCGCCTAATTGATTCGTTCACAACTTCACCACTTTATTGAAGATTGAACTATCACGCACTTGTAACCTCATAAATTCACTTTATCCAATGAGAACATAAAGAAAACTAGCAATTCTAATAAAAAAGATAAACTGAACAAGTGGATCTGATTCTAGTCTTATTCTTCTTTGTTTTTCTGCTAAGTTGGAGTGTTACCGTTGCCGCACTATCCAGATGCAGAACACTGAAAGATTTGTCTCAACATCTTGGTAGGTGATAGCGTACCCATCCTGACAAGCCCCGCTAGCCTTCTAATTTTGTTGAAGGCCAATTTGACACATGCGTAAGCCATGAAATTACGTGCAATTGGGTTGCGCGTCTCACCTCGCTTTTGGGTGCTTCGCTGCAAACGCCAATGTTTTACGGCACGTGTCTCAGAGTCCAGCTATCTTAAAGAGAGGGCACTAAACAATAAATATTTCACCTAATTGTAAATTTTAAAATGATTTACATAATTATTAATTGTGTTTATAGTTAATATTCTTGATCTACTACTTATTTTGATCTTGCTGCTCATCACAACCTCATGCTTTAATTGCATGTTGCGCTTACAGTCCAACAGGCATTTGTGCTTCTTTTCGCTTTTTGCCTTTGATAAAATTGCTACCTACATTGGGCAAGGTGCTACCATTTGAATGTAATTTTCCAACCTTTGTCTTTCCATTATCAGCATGTCATACCCGTAAGTATGGTCTGGTTAGGTTTTAATGTGTAGTATCTGTCCCATAATCTAGTATGTTAAGTTGAATCAATCAATCATTGAAGCCTTAATCCCTAAATAATGTGTTAACTTTTAAATGCTAGTTGGATCCATATTTCATTCCACTACTAATTATGTGTCTCTCGAGACTAATTAGGGGTTCCCCAAATTAAGAGGTCATCATAATCTTACACTTATCTCTACGCTCGCATACAAGTAACTAACCAGACTAAACATTAGGCTCTGGAAGTTTGGATCCTTTTGTGTTCTAAAATAATTTGCTTAAAGTTCCTTCTATAATTCTGTAATTTTAGGAAGAACTGAAGGAGTGGGATCAATGTCTCCTTATGCTGGGTGATGCTAAAGTGGATGAACATGGAAATATTACTGACACAAGGGAGTGCAACAGCATGTACTTAGACAAGGATGGCGAAGATCGTGAAATAAATGTAAGTTTCTCCATTCTCCCTGACCTTGTGGGTTTTCCGGTGGAATCTGTTATGAATCCCTACTTTTCCAGAGAATCAAAATGCTCTATGTAAATCTTTGACAGATCTTATCAGCAATATGCTTTTTGAGGGGCAAGGCCTATGAAGCTTTGGAGAATCGGGCACAGGCTCGACTATGGTTAGTGATAGTTTGAATACAAGACACTGATGTTCATAACATAACTTTGATTACAAATTTGGCCTGAATTTCTTGTGTGTGGGTCATTAAAGGGAGAGATTGTTCAGTGCTATGTTCTGTTTGGCTGTATAGTCACATTTTCGGACTAGTTATGAAGGAGAGGAACGAAAGAAAGTATATAAAGTGAGGCAAAATGACTTTCCACATTTAATAAACATAGTACGTCTTAGCAAAGAAAATAAGCAAACAACGAAGAAGTTTAAAAGTGGTATTGGGATCCTTGAGATAAAAGTGGTTTAGAGTATTTAAACTCCTTGCATCTGATTTCTGGTAGTTTGTTAAACTCAAAGTAAGAATGACATTCAGAAGGAGCTAATTATTTCAATAATTGGTGTCAAAGTAGTTAACTTTTGACTATATCCTATCTTATGGGTGAACCTTTTGTTTTCGGACCCCATCTTCCCTCTTTTTGTCTCTTTCATTTTCTGATTGTTAATACAATAGAGAAGTTGTCTGTTTCCGTTAATATAACTATAGGAACAATTTGTCCTCTTGTCTTTTTTCTTGTGTTCAGCATCTCTGATCTTCAGTAATCCGATCTTCTTACCTCTAATTCGTTGCTTTCTTGTGCATAGAATTAGGTTAGAAAATGAATCTTGAAGGTCCTATCCGATCAGGAATGAAAGACATATTCTGTCTCAAGTTAACTGTAATGCAGGAGATATCATTGGGTCTGAAGTTAAGGAATTACAGTTCCATCATATGCTGGGCTGTCTTTCCTTCTAGCTGTTAAATATTCATTTATATCTTTGGAAGGAACTGACGTATTGTAACTCCATTGCGCTTGTAGGTATAAAGCTGCTATCAAGGCCGATCCTTTGTGTTATGAGGTAGGTAAGTTTTGCTATACTAGTGTAGCTTCAATTGATGGAAGTCTTTCTCTAGGCCCTAGGGGTTGGTCAGTATATCTCTTGGTTTCTTGTTTAGCCTTTTCCTCCTCTTTTTGGATGGCATGGGGGATAAATCTTGTTAATTACTGTGTTAGAAGCCAGGCTTATACAGTAAAACTCTGAACAATACTTAGATACTTAAATATCTTATATCATGTTAGAAATCAAGCCTCACAGGTTGTTCATGCTTTCAATTCCATGACAATCTTATGAAAAGCATTTATTATCTTTTTCTCATTTTCAGGCATTGGAATGTCTGATAGAGAATCACATGCTCACCTGTGATGAAGGTGAGAACCTTTGCTGGTAAAAGTGGACCTCCTTGGAACTATGAAATAGTACAAGCTACTTTATAGAACCAAATTGTCTTAATACAGTAGAAGTACTTTTGATACCGAGTTGAGTATACTTCAAAAGTCCTTGGTGTGTGTAAGTAATGAACATTCTGTTTCTTTTAACCAAACATTCTATTATTGTTAACTGTTCAGTGCTGTTAAAGGGTCGTAATACGCTCAAACTCGGAAGCTATGTGCAGTTAGCTGCTCAGCGTTGCTTAGGCAGCATCTATGTAGGCACCAAGACTAAGGGATCCTCCTCATCACCTATAAGCTCTATCATGTAGACGGTGGAGCTAAACAATATACACAACTGGAGAAGTACTCTTAAAAAAAGGGCAAAGTGACATATTAATTGATAAAGAAACAATATAAAAAGTATTTAAGTCACTGGAGATAGAAAGTTAGGAATTTAGCAGGGAAGTAACCACTAAACCTAAACTAGAAAATCAAACAGCCCCTTAGTATTAGAATAAATAGAAAATTTTCAATAGTTTTGCAGCAATTGATATGATTATATGCACTTAACTGTAGCTTCTTAAATTCCTCTGTCCTATAAATACCATTCCTGTTATAGCTATTTGTTCAGATCACATTTATATGTTTTATTTGTTTCCTTTTGCACCTTTATTTTTCAAGGCCTCACTTAAAACCCAATGCGTTATGGGGTTTTTTTCATGCTTTTAATGTAATTTTGTTGAAGGCATTATTATGTAAAATTGACCAATCCAGTTGCTAGTGGATTTCAGAGAGAACCTTGCTCTCATGTTTGCAATTTGGTCCTGAAGATGGGTGGCTCTCTTCGTTCTACTCTTGTTTGGTAAAGAAGGTAAGCACTTCTTATAATGCTACTTTGTATTCCATATGACCTTCATTGTGGATCATAACCACCTAGCTTTCGTGTTTCACTCAATTGAAAAATAGAATATTGAGTTTGATACTTTATGTTGATTAAATAGACCGAAAAAGGCGTCCTTTACAGAAATGTTTTATCCATTGCACAGAATAATTTTAATTTTATGTACACATATCCGTTTATTCTTCAATAAAATAATTCTTTTCGTTTCCCGTGCTTTCCAGTATGATAAAGAAAGTGCGGTGGAAGCCAAATTTAGAGAGCTGGAACAGAGTGGACCTAATACAAAGTTGTCGAACAAATCTGTTTTGTGTACGCTTAAAGCTAACACTGATCTTTTGGCCTGCAAAGCCGAGTACCATCATCAATGCGGTGAATATCAGAAATGCTTTGAACTAACATCTGAGTAAGTTAGCAACCCACCAGGCTACCAGAAAGGAAATTGTGTCCTTTTTTTGCCTTTGCTTAATCTTTATGCTATACTGAGCACATGTATTTTTGGTACCTAATTTATGTCACTGCTTGATATTTGGCGTCTGTTTCCTTTTCCTGTTATCCTTTGGTACATGATAAAATACAGATTGCTTGAAAAGGATCCGTTCCACCTGAAGTGTACCCTGGTGCACTTAGCTGCAGCAATGGAGATGGGACATTCCAATGAGCTGTATCTAATGGCTTGCAATTTAGTGAAGGATTATCCTCGAAAGTGAGTTGACTTGAGTTTTGAAAAATATATTGCTGCATATTCGTTCACAAGGCGTATCTATTGCGTGAACATTTATTTGCTGGATGAACCTAAAGTACAACAAATTCTTATTAATCAGGAAAAGTGTGATTCTACTCATAGCCTTTTGCTGGGAGTTGATTTCTTTTCCAGATCAATAGAGTTGAGAGTGATTATTCATGCAAAGATCTCTTTCTTGTTGACATTTAACCCTTATGTTAGCCTGATCATACTTCAATAGACATGGAAACAAACAAAACTACAAGAGGAAGGGTGGGGATTGAGTTTGCTATTCTGATATGTCACTCAAGTGATACTTTCAAAGTTTACAGCTAATCTAAATTCACTTGTTTTTCTCATGTAAAGTATTCAATAATATTATTCATTAGAATGGTAAAAGAAAAAGGTAACATAGATGAGGAGTAGAAAAGGAAAACCTAATAATGACAGCATGATATACCCTGGTTCAACAACTTGCCTACTCTGGTACTTGCACCCAACCTTAGAATCTATTCAAGTTGATGTACACTCCATAAACCCAGCCTTTTCACAGGGAGCATTCTTTATTACGATTTTGCCTAGCAAAATTACACCAACCCAAAACTAATATTTCACTCAAATGATCCACACTTTGAAAAGTATCTGCAGCTTAAGCACTGATGAGAATAAGCTTACTCCCCACTAAGGAGTAGATTTTACCATAACTTGGTGCCAACTTTGTCAGAGATAGTTCTATAAGGACTCACGCAAATCTTTAAAATGATAATAACTGCATATATTGTTTCATTTTTTCAGTAAAAGGTATTCCAAACTGAGATCTTCTATTTTCCAGCATGCCATTATTAACCAGTGAATTTGTGGAATCAAGAGAAAATCTAGACAAATCAATTTGAAAGATTAGCAGACTATTCAAATTAAGCATGTCGTAAATTGCAAAATTGGCTCAAGTTTGGACTTTCATGTCAATCATTTTTTGGTCTTTGTTTTTAGAATTTACCTTCTAAAGGAATATTTGGTTATCTTCCGTAGCTTGATGGCTAGACCCATATAGACTTTTTTCTCCTTAGGAAGGGGGATAAAAGGATTTGTAGAGATAGTAAGGTCATCTCGAGTGAGAACCTTTCAACTCAACATAAGTTATTGGTGATGGATTTGGAGATTAAGATGATGATGAAGAAGAGGGTTGTGGATGATCGACCTAGGATTAGATGGGGAAGCTTCTCGATGGCCAGTGCCCTAGAGAAGTCGATGGATTTGGGGGCGTGAGAGAGTAGTGGGGATGCAAACAGTATGTGGAATAAGGACTGCCGATTGCATTAGGGACACGACTAAAGAAGTGTTGGGTGTCTCAATAAGTCGTTCGGGTAGTGTCGAGGGGACTGGTGGTGGAACGGAGGAGTTCAAATGAAGGTTGAGGCGAAGAAAGGGAGCTTACGCAAAGTTGGTAAAGAGTAAGATCGAGGAGAAACGACAGAATAGGGAGGAGTATAGGAAGGCGAGCAGGAGGCGAAATCAGCGGTTATGACAGCTAAGACAACATCTTTTGAAAGACTTTATGTATAATTAGAGGATGTAGGCGGGGATAAGAAATTATACAAGCTAGCCAAGACGACGGAGCAGCGGATGCGTGACCTTGATCAATTGAAGTGTATCAAGGGAGAGGATGGTAAAGTTTTGGTAGAGGATGTCCACATTAAAAAGAGATGACAATCATACTTTTGTAAGCTGTTGAACGATGCGGGAGGCACTAACATTGTGCTAGGTGATTTGGAGCACTTGGCGAGATGCAGAAATTTGTGTTTATTTTCGAGAATCAAGCGCTAGACTGAGGCGATCCATCTAGTTAGGAGATTGGTGGATAAGTACATTGAAAGGAAGGATTTGTACATGGTATTCACTGATCTAGAAAAGGGTTACGATAAAGTTTCTAGAGAGGTTCTTTGGATGTGCTTGGAGGCTAGAGGTGTTTCTGTGGTGTACATTAGGACGATTAAGGATATGTACGATGGAGCCAAGACTCATGTAAGAACAGTGGGAGGAGACTTTGATTATTTTTTAGTTGTCATGGGGTTGCACCAGTGATCAACCCTTACCCCATTTTTATTCGCCTTGGTGATGGATGCTTTGACACGTGAAATCCAAGGCGAGGTACCTTGCTATATGCTGTTTGCGGATGACGCAGTTTTGATTGACGAAACTCGCAGAGGAGTTAATGCTATGTTGGAGGTTTGGACGAAATGGAGGCTCGCATCTGGAGTTTTGTGCGATATGAAAATGTTTCTTAAACTGAAAGGAAAGTTCTACGTATTGGCAATTAGACCAGCTATGTTATATGGGGTAGGGTGTTGGTCAGTTAAAAATTCTCACATTCAGAAGTTAAAGGTGACGGAGATGAGAATGTTGCGATGGATATATGGGTTACTAGATGTGATATGATCTGAAATGAGGTTATTAGAGGCATGGTGGAGGTGAGTGCGGTGGAAGGTAAGATGTGGGAGGCGAGACTGAGATGGTTCAGACATATGCTTAGGAGGGATAAGAATGACCCAATATGGAGGTGTGAGAGGTTGATGATGGATGGTTCCAATAGAGGAAGGAGTAGACCTAAAGAATAGTGGAGTGAGATGATAGTATAGGACTTGAAAAAGTTGCAGTTTTTTGAGGACATGGTCCTATATAGGAAAGTGTGAAGGACGAGATTAGAGTAAAAGGTTAGCAGGTTGGGGGTGGTCTTTGTTGGTAAGTAGGTTTGCTTTGTCTATCTTTGGTGCTTAGGAGCCGTAGTACCTTATGTGTAGTGTCTGATTCTCAGAGTTTGGGGAGGTTTGTTGCTTCGTGTAGCTTGAGGGTACTATTATTTGTTGATAGCATTGCTTTTGTTGTTATCTTTTTTTTTCGTCTCATTATTCCTTATCAATATACTATGTTTTTTTTGCATTGTCAGTACATTATTGTCTTGAGCTGAGGGTCTTTCGAAAACAACTTCTTTATCTGGCTCTCAGGTAGTGGTATGGACTGCGTATATTCTACCCTTCCCAGACCCACTATGTGGAAATATACTTTGGTATGTTATTGTTGTTTTTAGAGTGGTGGTATTCCAGTCAGCTTGCATATAGCTCTACATTCCATGGTGGACTGCTTCTTCCAATGCCAAAAGTACTGGTGTCAGTTGATTAGATAGCTAGCTAGCAGATATTAATCTCCATCACAGTTGTCAGTTTAGCAGATAACAATTCGAAGTCTAAAATGTATGTGATGTGGCATTGAGCCTATTGGTGGATAAATTAACATAAGGTGGATATTTGTTTGGATTGCTGAGAAGTTTTATTCATTTTCTGTCCATTATTTGTGGTGAAAATTGTTAATATATCATTAATTACCATTTTATTTTATGTTTGTTCTTGATTTCATTGTCTCATTAGACCATGTTGTTTATTCAGGGCTCTATCATGGTTTGCTGTCGGTTGCTACTACTATTGTATCAAGAAATATGACCAAGCGCGCCACTATTTTAGGTATAAAGATTTATATCATCATGTTGTGAAGAAGACGGTTTTGCAATTCTACTCTTCTTTCTCTCTCATGGAACTTCTTCTATTTCATGATAATTTTTCTGGTCAAACATTTTCTTCAAGTTTCAGAATGCGTTTTTTTTTTGTCCTCTTTGTCTTATGCAGCTCTTTTGGTACATGACTATAGTTCTATTGAAAGCATGTCTATGAAGTCTTTTGTATCCTGTACCATCGTGGTACTTTTCGTTTTCCTTTAATGACATATTACCTTATCAGAAAAAAAAGCACCTCTATGTAGGAATCTGAGTGGTGGGTGGCGATATTAAACGTGATTATTCTGAAGCTTATAGTGATAGGAAGCAAGGGGTCCTCTCTTTGCATGGATGAAGCAAAATGACATCGAGAAATCAGATTGCTTAGTAAAGCACAACAAAATTGGAACAAGAAGCGGTTGCTTCTTTGAATTTGGTTTTAAAGGAGTTAAAAAGACAAAAGGAGAACGAAATAATGCCATTTGCTATCTGAGTAGTAGGACACTTTCCAGATGCATTTCAGTGCCCTCTTCATTGTTGTTAGTCCACTTCTTCCTTATTGTGGTTCTTCTTTAAGATGACCATGATTGATCTATAAACTTTCTAATTTTTTTTCCTATTCATGTTTTTTATTCCAATTCTTGATATATAGGCTACAGTTACTAAAACATTAAATATGTAATCGGTGTTGCAAATTAATTCGGCTAAAATGTTGACAGTTGAAAATTGATCTTTTAGTTGAAATTATATTGTGGCAGGCTTATTGAAATTACATCCAATTTCTTTTTATGGAAGACTTGTTGAAATTACATCCAATTTCTTTTTAAGTTTGCATTTATATTTTCAATGTTATATATGGATATTCAAGCTAGTAAATTTAATAGCATTTCTGGCGTTACAAGTACTAATTTATCATATGCAAGGTAATTTTTGTATCTTCCTAAATTGTACGTCTAATACGGAGAAGCTTGCGCTTCTCTTCTCCATTGGGAATCCAAAGGTTCTTGTCCCATTTTTGTGGTCGTTGCTTTCGAATATACGGCTGGGAAAAATTAGTGCAGTGAGTTCTTTTTTCTTTTGGTTTGGTGGCGTGTGGGGTGGGGGTTTAACCATCTAGTATTTGAAGTCCATTGACCCGACCAATGTTTTGGACGGTGAAAGGCGACTAGGCGTGGCGAGGCGCTCGCCTTTTTGCTATGCGGAGATAATTAATACCAAAAAATTAAAATATTTAATTGCATATATAAATAACCAAAATCCCAATTGAAATAAAATATTTCAGTTAAAAATAGCTTATATTATATTATTAATTAAATAGTTTCTTATTAAATAATATATAATTATATTATTAATTAAACAAACAAAAAACAAGGTTCTCTGCCTATGGAAGAAGTTTTAAATAGAGAAGGAGAAAAACAGAGTTCTGTAGTTCTGCCCGCTTTCACATGGCAGAACCCATCACAGTACAGGGAGTCTGGCGCCCCTATACACTCATATCTCGACTTGACAACCAAAGTTGCGGAAAATGAAAATTTCTAGATTGATGGTGGGGATGAGCCCATGTGTACGCCTAACCTTCGACCACCCCTCAATGGCACTACTAAGCACACAGGACACATAGGTTTAGGGATGTCTGTATTACTAGGCACGGTAGAATACTCAACCA
>JBDJHY010000014.1:6202540-6212669 GCA_039654485.1 Withania somnifera | reverse complement strand
AAGCTAAACTTGAGATTTTACAAAATGTTTTATAATATATTATTATATTTATATATTCTTAAAAACTTTTATTTGGACCAATTGATTCTGAAATCGAATCGAATCGAACGATTATCATTCCTTTGAATTGTTTGAATCGAATACAGATTTTCGATTCGAATCGAATCGGGAGCCAGCCGTAATAATATTGTTCTTACCGTTTAAATATTTACTCTACTTTATAAGCCAATAAGGCTGGGATGAACACAGCAATAAATGATTGTACGGAAGGCAGCATAAATAGTACTTAAAATTGCATTCATTTTACTGTCCTACTCACTTTTTTATTAAGCCAAGTGCAATAACATAGTACTATCTGACCAACACCCTGAAAGAGCGGATATTTGGTTCGCACTGCCTCCAAGCTTGAGGTTCCAAAGGTAAATGGATTTCTCTTTCTCCTGTTCTCTTCTATTGATTTTTTTTTTTTTTTTTGGAAGTCTTATCCTCTCCTCTTTCAAATTCAGGTCTCTATATAATGAATTTTGGTATATTTTTCTCTTTTCTCCATTTGGGACTATCTAAATCTTTTTCATTTTAAATTGGGACTTGGCGTTGATAAATAGATTAAATTTCTCTTGAGATTTTTTATTTTGATAACTGAATTCTGCTGTCTAGGTATTTGTAATATCTGGCAAAGTAGAGAGGCTGAGTTTGGTCTCTAAGGGTTTAATGGAGATTCCAACCATTGATATTCCTTCTGGGTAAGTTCATAATTTTCATGCTCTGAATTGTTGGAAAACATCAGCTTATTTTATTTTGCTTTATAGAATATTTTTTCCTAGATTCCTCTCCACAACATGGAATTGAGAATGTATTTTTCTTATACATCGTCTCATTGCATGTTATAAATATGATTTCTTCTGCCATTTGTAGTCTAGGCAACATCAAATTTTCTGGTGGGTTAGAATTACAATGTTCTACAGACTTATTCACCCAAAGTGTTTGATGATACGCCGGAGTCAATTGACTAATTTATTGTGTTTTTTTTTTAATACGTGTTGAAGATTCTCATCTACACGGTACAATGTTTACTTATACTAGATTGTATTTGTGAGCAATATATGTATGGTATTATTATGATTTCACAATGCTTTTATGTTTTTGTAGAAATGTCGATCACCTAGAGGATAGTAAGAGAATGTGAATTCAGATGGTGTGACATTTATTCTTTGGTGATTTGCTGATTTTGTTATTCAACATTTTTTTTCAGTAGTGTTTGCGCACCACCGAATTAACTGAACTTCTATGATATAGTAGGCAATGGCAACATATCGTGTGGCATAGGTGCCCCACTGGCCGATTTACAGGTAAAGTAATATGCTATTTTGTGTTGGATTACCTGAAATAACTTTGGCTTTAAACAAATGAAATTAGTTGATTTGAATAGATAGTTACATGTATTTAGATTTGATGTTTCATCATAGTATGACTGCTGAAAATTATTAAAGGCTACTACTTCAATGCTGTGTAATGTTGTTATGATTATGTGTCATTTTTATTATGTGAGATTTTTCCTTCTGCTATTTCAATCCTAAAGTCCATTTGCATATTGGAATTAAACTTGGAACATGTTTTTTTTTGGTAGTATTTGACTCATGTTCTAACATTAGTATTCTGGAATTCAGTAAAGTAACTGCTGAAAGACAACTGTTTTACTTAGCTTCTGGCCAAACAGGGTATATTAACTCAAGAAAACCTCATGAGAGGGGTATTCATCTAAGTCAGAGGTGTTTCCTATTTGAATAAGAGGTTGAGACAGTTCCTCAGCTTTTTCTACACTGCAAGATCACCAATCTTGTGGGAAATCTTCATAAATATGAAGGGTCTGAGCTGTGTGATGCCAAGGAGAGTAGCTCAGACCCTAAAGATCTGGAGTAGCTATGCAAACATTTCTGGCTATAGGGATAGATGGAAAAGTTTCATCTCAAACCAGCAAGTTATCTCCATTGCAGAAATGACATCACAAACTTCTGTAAGTTTTACAGATATCTACTCCTGCTTAGTTTACTCGTGGAATACAGTAACATGTACATACTGTTTTCCTCCACAGGTCGGAGCTTTCTACATTAAGGCGGAATGTTGATATCAAATGACCTCCAAAAGTTTTGCGTGCTAGAATGTTCAGGCTGCATAAAGTAAAAACGCATAAAAGACAAAAGGAAGTTTGAATGCACAAAGTGCCAACGACAGACAAAGTTACTGCCTTGGTATTATGTTTGTTCCATACACATAAATTTTATTCCGGAAAAATATGGCAAGATATAGCATAGAGGTATAATATTTCAAGTATTAACTCACTATGGTCACAGGTGTACCTTTCAAATTGATCTTATTGATAGCAGTGGCTCTACAACAACACTCATTTCTGGTTATCTTGCTGAAAAAGTGCTCTCGTTGACAGAGGGCATCTCTGGCACAACTTGCGTCACGGTAAAATATAAAAGACACCCCCCCCCCAAAAAAAAAAAAAAAAAAAAAAATAGAAACTGCGTCAAGGTTATCACTTATTTATATGTATTAGTGTGCTTTAATTATAATTGTAGTTTGTTATTTCTGCCAAAGTTGCGGAGTCTACCATGTAAAACGCCTATAGATATTTGTACTAACTTAGTCTCTGTTACATATTTTTTATTCTTACAAATGGCTTCTTCTGTTTCCAGCATCGGCTCCTGTGCATTAATCATGTCCAACATATGATGTCGAATAGACTATTTCGTGTTCAGCCAAGGAAGTCATCCTGGATAAACTCCAACGTTACTCACACCAGTCTAACTATTCTGTCTACACAGAAAAGGAACTGGTCTTTCTGCCAAGCATTAATGACAGAAATGCTAAAAAGGTGAAGCCGCTCAGCACAAGGGAGGTGGAGATGGAAGCCAGAGTTGTTGAATCTGAATCTTCGATTACAGGCCTGCCAACTGAACCACCCACTTCCAGATGCTAAAAAAGAAGTCTTTCGATACAGATGAGGTGGAGATGAAAGCAACGGCTACTGAATTTGAATCTTCAAGTGCAGGACCATCAATTGAATCTCTCAAACCAGCTAAAAGGCTCTAAAAGGTTAGTGAACCAGTTATCCTTCGATTTGTTCCACTAAACAATTGATCAACTGTAGAATTGGAACCATGAAATATCAAATGACTATGAATTATTATTTATTATCCATGTGAGAAAGTAGATTTGACCTCATTGAACCTTCTAATATAAAGGGCATGAGTCTTGGGACCCAAACTCATTACTTGACTAGCCTAAAAAGAGGTGGTCAATGAAGAAGAGACACTAAGGAGAGTAATACATGCAGAAATATAGGAGACAAAGGTGTCCTTAGAGTGAAAAAAAAAATTGTATTTATATGAGCTATGAAGAAAATCCAGAAAAGTGAAAAATTTAAAGTGAAGATTAGGTTCTTGGTTGAATTTCTCAAGTAAATTGCCTCAAGTGTTATAAAGATTACATTTTTGAGAGAAATGAATAAAGTACTATAAGGGGTTTCTTTATATAGGTTCTGAAACTGTAAAACTAGAGTGGAGAAGGAGGATGATGTTACTTTCACTTTATTCATGAATAACTTATCGTGAATTCTAATTGGTTCTTAGCTTAACATTTACTTTGAGGCACTTCTGTTTCAATTGAGGGTATTGGTATCATCCTTTTTGCTCTTTCATGGGTGATACCAAAAATATTTGCAAAAACAACTGGAGTATATTTCTATTTATTGGGGCGGACAAGAGTCCTTTTGTGATCTTGATAGGATGTTGTCGAATGTGTCATTTTGTTTTGTCTTCACTCTTCGTTTGGATATGATTTTGTTATTGAGTGAAAATTGTTTACTTATATTACTTTACTACTTGACTTACACCTTTTCGTCGAATAAGACAATGAGTAATTGATTCAATTAGATATTAATTTACAAAGCTGGACAGGTGAAGCAAACATCCCTTGTTTGAAATCTATTATTGTTTCAACCATCACATTTGTCACGGAGTTTGAACACATTTTGATTTCACTATCACCATCTTTTTTTTTTTTTTTGAAGTGACTGATGCCCTTAAAAAGATGAAAGTGTCTCATTGTGTGTTTTTGTTCAAATACCTCCTTTGATATGCCACTTAACTTCTTTCCTTCTTTTCAATACCTTCCTCAATACATGAAACTCTCAGTGATCTGGCTGAAGCTAGTGCCATAAGTTGGACTTTAGATTTGGAATGTTAATCACATACCAAGTTTTTAGCTATATGTTTGATATTGTTGTCATGATTGAGCTGTATCACAATTCTGGATTTGAAAAAACCCTGCAGGCATCCACACATTTTTCAGCCTTTTGGCTAAGATGACATGTTATTCGCATACATCATTCCTAGTGTGCCCTGGGTTCTACAATTTGGTTCGTTAATTAGATTAATATTCCTTTTTTACCTCGCATCATGCAGGTGGTTGAATTAGTCAGGAGAAATATAGGGACGTATACACCGCTACTTGCAGGAAATTCATTCTATACAGATCATTATTTTTAGAAGGTATGGTGTATGTTAGTCTGAATCTACAAATGCCATTTTGAGGAACCTTTCTCCAAATAGATGAATGTGATTAGTACATCTTTTATCCTTCGATTAACCTTCAGGATTATTCTATATTTCTACTATAATCAACTTGATAGCCTTTGGATGTTGAGGCATGTAATTTACTCCTCATGCTAATTTAATTGTTACAGAAGTTTATGTCAAACTTGGCAAAGCTTGTTTTCAATTCTTGTTGACGTAAGCAGTGTAAGAGCGCTGTGTCTTCGTTGGTATCCAAGAGGTAAAATTATACTACATTTTGAGTTTTATCCCTGTCTATTCAATGTATACATTGGTTCAGTGGGAGGTTAAATCTTTGTTTCCAAATATCCATTTTCACATGTTTTATTTTGCTGCTTTTACATTAGACAAGAGGAAGGCTCTGCACAGGGCTATGGATTACATTAAGGAGAGCATAGATGAACTCAAGTACTACAAGCAGCACATATTCAAAGCCTCCCAAGTCTAAAAAGTGAAAGTGAAGAAATATTTTATCACATCATGATTAAGAGTTCTCTTGATATGATTCCCCAAGTGTGGTGTTACTTGCCTGTATTTGGCTTTTACACGAAGAGGTCTAAATTATGAGATCAGCCATGTTTGACAAAATGATTCTGTACTTGCACGTTATTCACCATCTGATGTAATTTTTTTGGGGGGTTGGGGGGGAGAAATTTTCTTTCCTGACCTGGAAACCATAGCAGAAATGACATAGAGTTAACTTGAGAAAATGAGGTCTCAGGTTCAAAAATTTCCATTTGTCCTAACTTTAGTAGAAAAATTTATCTGGTATCTATTGCAAATAAGGTACATGAGAGCTGGTTCGGACAATACGGTTATAAAAAAAATAAAATCATAGAGAAAATGTTCACGGCTATGTTTCATCTTCTAATGTATACTACTCCTCCTTTTGTTGAAAATGACAATATTTAACTTAGCCCGGTGTTTAAAAAATACATAAAGACAAATTTAACAATATAATAAGTCTATCGATGTGAGCCAGCTAAACAAATGTTGCCATTCTCACTCTTCCTTCTCCTACTAAACAAAGAAAACAACACTATCTGAGATTGATAAAGTGAGTGCTTATTAGTACACACTAGAACAATCATGGGTTCAAATTTTATATTTTAAAGTTGTAGATGCTTGAGAGATGAAACAATCTATAAGCATTTGCGCTATATTGATGAAATATATTAAGTTTAATCAAAACTCCTGAAAGCAGATGATGAGAAAGTGAGAAAAAAATGCGAGCGCCAAAGAGCAAAGTGAACGAGGAAAAAGAGCAAGAAAGCTGGAGAAGAGGGGAAAAAAAAAAAAAGGAAGCTCAACTGGAAGGAGAGAGAGCGCAGGGGGAGAAAACCTTTGAAGTGCTTTGATATACACCTGTTTATTTTTTTGTCTTGAGGAAGCTTAGATAGTGGTCTGAATTGGAATTGTTTGGACTTGGGGTAATGCATATGAAAAATGGTACTTGACGAAAGGTTCTAGCTAACTAACACATATTGATCTTCTCAACATTTAGATTTGAGGAGGTTTTTCTTTGGTGCAAAACTTAAGAACTTGTCAATATATTTTTTCATCAAAATACTTGTAAATGTTTATAGTTGTCTATCTTCGTACTTTTGTATCAATATGGTTATATGTTTATAGTATGACAATGTTTGGTATAGTTCTTCCTACTCTCTTCTAGGTCTTTTCAGTTTTCCATTTTAGCATTTTTAACTTTCTCTATCAACTCTTTTTTGCAGCTAGTATATGTATTTTTTAACAAAATATAATAAATAAGACAATCAATATAAAATATTGGGCTCATGCTTGAATGTTGGGTCCCTGCTCAAGTATAGAGAGCACATGCCTTAGCCTCCTAGTATCCAGAGAAATAATGTATTATAGAGTGGTTTGGCTCTACTGGGAAAATAAAATTACGAAAGTAAGTAGAAGTAAGTTAAATATATCATAGTGGCAACAGGACAATTAAAGGAAGAAAACAAGAAGGAATAAGAAAAGGAGGAGCTAATATACTTTGCTTGGACCCATGCCATGTTTCCCCGTTACCCCATGATATGATTTTCATCTTTCTCAGCTACAATTCTACTCAACTTTTCTTCTCTCTTCCATAATATTTTCCCTTATCTTAGTATCACAAATTTAACTAATCTCAGATTGAAATGATCATAACTTGCTCCCTATAATTTCTTTGACAATCATACTTATGTTTTTAGAAAAAATATTGTCAACCTAGTTTCCATAAACTATTGTTATGATGTCAAATGATCAAATAAGATTTGAAGGAGGAGGAGCAGGAAGAGAAGAAGGATCATCATCACGATCATCAACCACTCTATTTATAGAACCATCTGATGATCATCATCATCAACTACCACCACCACAATTGAGTCGGTATGAATCTCAAAAACGTCGTGACTGGAATACTTTCGGACAATACTTGAAAAACCAAAGTCTCCCGATTCCTTTATCCCAGTGCAACTATAACCATGTGCTAGAATTCCTTCGGTACCTTGATCAATTTGGAAAAACTAAGATACATATACATAGTTGCCCTTTTTTCGGGCAACCGGAGCCTCCGGGGCCTTGTACTTGTCCTCTTAGACAAGCATGGGGAAGTCTTGATGCACTTATTGGTAGGCTTAGAGCTGCCTATGAAGAAAATGGTGGCCTACCGGAAAATAATCCATTTGCGAGTGGCGCTATACGCGTTTATCTTCGAGAGGTAAGAGATTTTCAAGCTAAAGCAAGAGGAATTTCCTATAAGAAGAAGAAAAAGAAGAGGAAAATTCAAAACAAAGCTATTTCTACTACTGTTGAGGCAACAACTACGTTTCAGTTCCAATCTTCTTAAATATCAGTTTGGCCTATGAAGGAACAAGCAAAAGGTAAAAATTGCTATGGCTTTACAATAAGAGGATTATTTGCCTTGTTCTTTTCCAAATATATATAGAGTTTTCTGATATCAAAGGCAGAGCTAGAAATTTTTAGTTTATGTGTTCTCGATATTCAGCTTACTTACATACAAAAGATTTGAGCCAAAATTACTGGATCCGTTATTACCATTGTGGCTCCGCCTCTGTCTGATACCATGAAGGTTAACTTCATGTTGTGAACATGTTGATCAATATGTATAGTTCCACATGAATAATGGATTAAAATAACTTGCTCTATGCTTCATGGTTTTGATTTGATTCGTCTGAGTCATTTTGCCATCAGAAAATCCATAGAAACATGAATGATGTTCATGACTAATGAGCTTTGGGCTTACGAAGTTGGATTTACACTAGACGCAATAGATTTGCCATAATTCACTACATCTAGCTTTTATTATAAAAAGTAATAATGTGTTTGGGAAAAAAAACCAAGGAGTAAAACTGATCGTCTATATGTAAAAATTCAAAGTGCTGACTCTAAATTTTGAACTCGTCACTAAAGAGATCTGCCACGACGAATTTGAAACCCTATTCTTCTTCCAGGTTATGGGTAAAAAAAAATGGATTTTTTAACATCCCCAGCTATCTACTATGGTTAATGATAATTCTCTCTTTCTTCTCTCTCTAGACACTCACCAACACTCAAGAGTGCCAATATCTATTATTCCTTTCCACTTTATTTGTTTTATGTTATTTTGATTTGAGATTAAATTTATTTTTTAAAAAATATAAATTTTAAATCTTATAATTTTAATTATGTTATAATATTTGTGTGGATATAAAAAAGCTCTTATTTAAGAAAATATAAGAACCATCATTCTTTTTGAATTGTAACTAGTAAGGAAACAATATCAAACAAAGTGGAGAAGACGGAGTATTTGTTTTCTTTCTTTTGTAGGGGTCATGTAGTTAAGATAAAAATGTAATCTTTGCTTGCTTTTGTCTAATCTCTATCTCTTTTGAGATTCTGCACGATCTTGTGCCTGCCATGTGTTTCCATTAAGCATAATTACTGTGATTAATGGTTATATAAAACATATATAAATAATCTATGTCTTTTTTTGGTGTATTTATACATGGTAGATTTTGTACTGCTTTTTCCTGCTAGGACCATTTAAATGTCATTTTTGTTTATTTCCGTCTGGCCATCTATTTACGTACAAAATGGTCATTCATTTTCATATATCTGATTCTAGCATGCATAACTTGGATTCACTATTATATATACTGCACTAATATAGATTATCATAAAACGTAATAGGTACTGCCTTTATATATACTCCAATATCATTAAGGATATAAGTGGTATCAAGTGATTTCAGCTGTAGATAAAGATAAGTGCTCTATTCTCATCTTCAATACTGACTATTGTGGTCTGTCTCTTGGAGGCCTATGATATACATTCAGCTAAACATTTTATCATGTAATTGATCTTATTATTGTAATATAATCTCCCCAGTATCTACCTTGAACGTTGACCACAGGAAAATAGATTTTAAGACTATGTTACAATGTCTCCCCTCCTTTTTTTATGAAGCAAAGTTCATTCACTCAAGCTTTCACCTCCTATGGTGATTGGGGTATGGCAAAATCCCTACCGCATAAATAATAGAAAGCAAAATATATCTTGAAGGGGAACACTAAAAGCTGATCTTCTTTAACATCTTTGGAGATACAATAAACTATACTATTAAAAGTATAACATAGTAATAATATATTCAGTGTAATCCCCACGAGTGGAGCGTGGAGATATAGTTTATGCAAAACCTTAATTCTGAGTTCTTCTTCGCTCTTTTTCTGAAGCTTGGCAATTATAGTTTATTAATTACGTGAGTACTCTCTTTATATCTTGGAGATGTGCATAAACTGGTATCCCTGATTTACAACATGAGATAATGGGGTGGGGAGTGGGGATGGTAGGGGTGGATGGCCAAAGGGGTGAGGGTTAGAGGTATTAGGTCAATGGGAGGAGCCAATGAGCTGCACATATCAGTACTTCTGAAGCTTTTTTTTTTTTTTTTTTTTCAATTTTCTTTGGGAAAGTCATTTCAATAAAGAAATTTGTTTTTCTAAATATTGAAAGAATATTTTCCTTTGTGCCAAACACACCCTTAGTTCGATGTTTATTTTGTCGTCTAATTATCGTTTATTAACCTTCCTAAAAAGCTTTGGTTATGCAGCGGAAAAGACTTCCTTGATTGTTGCTAGAACATCTTCTTACACAAATCATTATCTTATCCTGTTAAAATGTTAATAAGGGTGTTTTTAGTATTTATCACATTTCTTAGATAACGTTTTTCTAGAAAATGAGAAAGTTTCTTTTATATTTGGTACATAATAAACGGAGGATATCATCCTAATTGTATTTATACACAGTTTAAATAAATAATATAAAATAATCTCTCTATTTTCACATACAAATGAAATCTACATACATATCTTAAGATTCTCTTCAAATCTAGGTTTGTGAGATTATTAATGTTGTACTATGATAGTAGAGGGTGTGACTGTTAGGGTATACTATTAACCATGCGGTTTTGATATAGTATTATTTATTGAACGATTGTATGTTTATTTATTCAT
>JBDJHY010000014.1:6161167-6177344 GCA_039654485.1 Withania somnifera | reverse complement strand
CTTTATAAGTTTTTAGCATCTAAATTTTATAACTTTATAAAAAGTATTTATATAACTTCGTATGTTTTTGTTTATATAACGAAGTATATTTTTTTTTATATAATAAAGTATATTTTTTTATTTATATAAAATTATGTTTTTTTGTATATAACTTTTTATATCTAAAATATATTTTTTTGTAAGTTATTTTACTAACTGTAAGTTATTTACTAATTTGTAATTTATTTTTTCTAAGTTATAAACTTTATTTTGTGTACTAAAACAACTTTTGTTTTTTTTTTTAAGTTACCAAAAGTATTTTTCAAGTTGTAAGTTATTTGTTACTCTTTTTGTAAGTTATAAACTTACCATTTAGATATAAGAAGTTATAAACTTTCTTTTTTCTTATTTTTTAAAAAATAAGAAAAGTTATAAAGTTTAAAAATTTAACTTTATATATATATAATTTTAACATATATATATATAAATGTAATTCAAAAACACTTAACAGTATAAAAAAATGATAATAATCTGAATTTTATTCAAGTATTCAGAATTTGATTACAACTTTCAACTTACAACTATTAGTGGAGAACCTGATTTACGCAACCACCTTTTAGGAAGATTCTGTTTCAATTAAGTTACACAACCATCTTCTAGGAAGATCCTGTTTCAATTAAGTTACACAACTACCTTCTAGGAAGAGTTCTGTAATACTAATAGTTGTATAGTATAGAAAAACTCTCGTCTAAATCTTGTAAAGACCTAGTGTGATCAAAAGATGGTCTTTTACAAACAATCTTCATGTTCCATGTCGTCGTCACTGTTGTCGTCAATTATTGAATTTATAAATAATTCATATTGTGAAGTTAACCAAAGTAGTCCTTTGTTGCGTTGATTCAATCCCTATCGGTCTAAAAAGCCTCCCTAAACTAATCGTGAATTATTTCAAAGTTTCAAATATTAAACTGGTAGCCCTGTACTATAAATAGATGTATTATAAATTCAGCTCTGAAATTAGTCATTTTTTATTCATCTGAATTTATATAGGTATGTTAAATTGTTAATAACATCTTAAAAGTAAGCTTTCCTAGAACCTTCAACCACTAAAGTTTCTGAACCTAAACCCAGAGACAAAGATCCTAGTAATTGGACACGGACTTTCAGTTTTCCTTTTGTGGTATCTAAAAGAGCGTTTTCTGTTTTTAGTAACCTGTGATTTGCTAGGAAGTTCTTGAAAATAGGAGTAGCATCAGATTATCTAAATATCTCTTGTGCTGATTATTATAACTAAACACTCATATGATGTGTTGGTCTGGCTTTATGAATTTAAGCATCGCTTAAAGAATTTCTTTTAGTTGCATGATTTTGTTAGATATTGTCCTAAAGGTTAAGTTTGTTGATTAATTCTGGTGACCAAAGAGTAAATAGTATCAAGTTTAATGGTTAATTAACTCGTGTGATAGGTCTGAAACTGGGTTAATAGCTCCGGGAATTGAGTCTATGTATCAAGTAGCATGATAGGTCCCAAAGCAAATATGCTTTGGTGATGTCTTTTACGTAATTTTAGAGTTTGTTCTGCTTAGCTTGTGATTTAATAGATTTACAATTTAATTAGTGACTTTTATAGCATTACCAGAAGCTTTATATAATTATTATCTCATAGGACAAATGCATGAACACTGACCAGTTAGTACGTTTGATTTATAATATTTTTAATTTCTTTTGTTTTTTTACAGATGAAGCAAAAAAAAGAGGATTTACTGCAGCAAGGAGCTACTGTACCCCAAGGAAAGAAACCAACGTAAGTTTTTATATATTTAATGTAAGTCCATAGATTTCATATATCTCGTACGTCAATAGGAGTATAAATGTTTTGATAATTCAAAATTTGAGTTCATGTGATATCCCTATATATTTGAGGGACTTTGAATAATAAATGACTACTTAAGAAATTATTTGAAAGAAAATACTTTAAAGGTGTTGTGTGTTGATGGTGAAATAGGAAGAACATGATTCATCTTATTTGAATCTTCTTTTTGATTCTTCTTGAAGCAGTGTGCAATGAAAGTGACAAAGCCATGGGACGAGACTTTACTAATGCGTTTTGGACAAAATTTGCTAGAAAATTGTCATTTATGCACCAGGACTAGTTTTAGCGCTCATGAGTGTATAGAGCACAGAAAATTCGACATAAGCTTCTACCGTGATTATAGATTCTAAGCCTAGTTGACGAGTCAGTTAACTAAAATAAAGTTAAAACATGATGAGAAAGTAATATGACATAGACAGCTAGTTCATGAGTTCATGGGCCCTTATGTGGTCAAGACATATATATGTTCATTTTATGGTTTAGTCTTGGGAGTAGTATTAACACCGAGCGAATTTGAGCGATTTAGTCCTTATCACATACCCTCTGTTACCAAACGCTGGTAAGTTCATGGCCCATGACAGCATTTACAAATCACACTTAGTAGATCCACTAGGAGTTAGACATGTCCCATACTTTGGCAGGTTGGGAACCCCACTTATCATAGGATATATATTAGACCTTGTAACCTTGTGCATAAGGAATATCGGTTGTAGAACCTCTGAGGTTAGTTATTTGGCCATTCAATAAGTATGGTCCATCGGATCAGTAGAGTCAGAAAAGATAAAGTTAAGGGTAACAGAACTAAAATAAAAATTTTATGTTATTATTGTATTATTGCATATATTTTTCTTGTATGAGTCAGTACGTGGAAGTCGAGATATAAGTTATGTGTTTATGCATCTCATAAATAGTTTTTTTATGATATAGCCTCCTGCACTAACCTCTCTCGTGTTCACTACATTCAAATATATCGATCACATAGTTTCTTGCACTACATGTATTCCACATATGTAGGTTCAGCCAACCTTTCGGACGCTTGCAGTTGACTTTTATTTGCATTCTCGACAGATTAAAGCGAAGTGGTGAGTTCCCACTTGATTCGGTAGCTAGCAGAAGTATCTTTCATTATGTTGATTTAGAGCCAGATATTAGAGATAACATTTATTATTATTCAGTTTTTTACCAGCTAGGGACATTGTCCTAGCTTATGTTTTTCAGTATCTAGCTTGTTAGTGGCTTTAGACGTAGCTTGTGCCAGACTTAGACATTGAGTTTTTATATTTTTTCAGATTATATTTTTATTGATGTGAGGTCCATCATTATTTCTATTGTACGATATTATTTTCGCTGAGACAAAGTGATAGATTCATGCATGGGCCAAATGGTTCATCTAAGGCTACTGAGCTAACTTAGTAGTTAAGGATGTTAGTCCCCCTAGAGGGTGACTCCGAGATGTGACACTCTTAGGATCTCTAGTCTTCTAGCTAGAGTTACTGTTATGATGACTCTTCCTAGGCCTTAAATCTATTTTCATTGATGATCTTTCAACTACCTTTCTAGTAGTTATTTTGTAAGTGGATCCGACATATTATCCTTTGAATTTACATAGTCAAATGTGATAATCCCACTAAAGATTAATTGCCTAATGATATTATGTGTTTGTCTTATGTGACAAGATTTATCATTATACATAGTGCTCCAGCCCTACCTATTGATACTTGTCTATTGCAATATATGCATACATGTGCCAAAGGTTTGGTCCAGTAAGAAATATCTTTCAAGAAATTCCAAAGTCACTCTACTTCTTTAACTACCTTATCTAAAGCAATAAACTCAGATTTCATTATAGAGCGGGCTATATGTTTGGTTGGATGACTTGTGGATTTAACTTCAGATAACCGGATGATTCAGTTTGCATCACTATATACTTCAAGTACCATAAATTATCTTTCATAATGCAAAGTATAGTTTTGAATATGTTTTAGATATCCTAAAAATCTCTTCATTACAATCCAATGAGTTTGATTGGGATTACTTTTGTACCGAGTCAGTTTACTAATAACATATTATATCTACTCGCGACAATTCATGAAATACATTAAACTTCCCTACACACTTACATATTTTAATTGTGAGACATTTTCACCTCATTTTTTTTTGAAGTGCAATGCTAAATCAATTAGTGTTTTGGCATTACTGAAATTTTGATACTTAACTTGTTAAGTATCTTTTTAATTTAATGAGATTATGAAGATGCTAAACCTTGAGGAGTTCTATAAAATCTTATCCTAAGATTACATCATCAACTCATAAGTCTTTCATATCAAACTTTCTTGCTAGCATACACTTTATAGCATTTCTGTCAGAAATGTCTCTACTGATAATTAACATATCATCAACATACAAACAACTAATGACTTGATGATTTGGAATATTTTTAATGTAGACACATTTATCACGCTCATTGCTTTTGAGTCCATTTGCTAATATTGTTTTGTCAAACTTTGTATGCCATTATTTGGGTACTTGTTTCAATCCATAGTGTGGCTTAACAAGTTTACACACTTTTCTTTCTATTTTTAGAACCACAAACTTCTGATGTTGTTCCATGTAAATTTCTTCCTCCAATTATTCATTTAAGAAAGTTTTCTTCACATCCATTTGATGAATTTCAAGACCATATATTTCCACTAGTGCTATAAACATTCAAATAGACGTTATCTCATTATCCGCAAATATGTGTTAAAATAATCAAAACTTTTCTTTTGTCTATAACCTTTGACAACAAGTCTTGCCTTATATTTTTCAATGGTTCCATCAACTTTTATTTTCCTTTTAAAGATTCATTTTGAACCTAAAGATTTGTTTTCAAGAGGAAGATCAACCAATTCTCACGTATGGTTGTTCAAGATTGATTATGTCTTACTATTGACTGCCTTTTTTCAAAATGATGCATCTGTAGAAGACATGACTTCTTTAAATGCTTGATGCTCATCTTCAAGAAAAAATGTCACAAACTCTGACCTAAAAAATGTGTTGATCCTTTGACACTTACTATGTCTTGAATTTTTTTTATTAAATGTATTTTTCTTTGATTCTTTCCCACGTCATTTGATTTCTTTACTAGATGACTCTCATTCAGTTTTATATGAATAAATATGTTGAAAAATTTAGCATTATCCGATTTAATTACTGTATTAAGGTGAATATCCGGATGTTTAGATTTGTGAATCAAAAATCGATATATTTTACTATTTGTAACATATTCGATAAAAATAAGATCCACCATCTTTGGTCCTATTGTCACCTTTTTAAGTAGAGGAATTTGGACCTTGGCTAGACACCCGTACACTATGAAATATTTCAAGTTGGATTTTCTTTCTTTCCATTTTTTATATAATAGATTGTGTGTTTGTTGTGGGGTACTCTATTGAGTTTTTGGTGAGCCTTAAGGATAGCTTCGCACCACATGCCTTACGGTAAACTAGAACCTAGTAATAAGACATTCATTATTTCTTTCACCGTTCAATTTTTTCTTTTTACAATTCCATTAGATTGAGGTGGGTAAGGTGTAATAGTTTGATGGACAATTCCATTTTTTCAAGCATATTTTTATAAAAGGAGATTTGTATTCTCCACCCCTATCACTTCTAATTGCCTTTATTTTTTTATTTAACTGATTTTCAATTTCAGCTTTGTAATGCTTAAATGCACTAATTGTTTCATCCTTACTGTTTAACAAATAAACATTGAATTACTGAGTGCGATCGTTAATTAAAATTATAAAGTACTTTTTTCCACCACGAGATGGTGTTGACTTTATGTCACAAATATCTGTGTGAACTAAGTCTAAAGGATTTAAATTTCTATTAACAAATTTATAAGAATGCTTAGCAAACTTAGATTCAATACATACTTGATATTATGATTTACTGCTCTCAAACTTAGGCAATACTTCAAAATTTATTAGTTTTTGCAAGGTTTTGTTCTTGACATATCCTAAACAAATGTGTCATAAATTATTTTACACAAGTAAGTAAGAAGAATCAGAAACTTTATTCATATTAATGGTGATTACATTGAGTTTGAAAAGACCCTCAATTAGGTAATCTGTTCCTACATACATTTCATTCTTACTAAGTATAACTCTATTAGATACAAAACACACTTAAAATCATTCTTGGTTAGAAGTTGTATAGAGACTAAGTTCTTTTGCACTTCAGGAACATGAAGGATATTATTTAGAGTCACAACCTTGCCAGATGTCATCTTCAAGAAAATTGTTTCTTTTTTAATAATCTTTGCAGTAGTGGAGTTAGTCATGAAAATAATCTCCTTGGATCCAACGAAAGCATAAGAAGTAAAAAGATTTTTGTTGGTACAAATACGGGTGGATGCCCTAGAGTCTATCCACCATGTCCTTGAGTTGCCAACCAGATTACATTCTGAAAGCATGACATATAAGTTCTCAACCTCTTCATTTGTTTCTTCCATGTTTGTTTTTCCTTTTTTTTGTCCTGCTTTGGAGCCTGAAAACTGAAGCCTTATGAACAAATCTTCCACAGTTGTAATATTCCCTTTGAACTTCTCTTGCTTGCAAGGTCTTTAGTTTAGAAGACTTCCTCTTTTTTTTGACTTTTTGGTGCTTCATCAATAATATTTGGTTTTGATATTGCTGAATTTCCTTTAAACTTCTTCTTTAAAGCCTTATTGTCCTCTTTAATTCTTAGACGGACAATCAAGTCTTCAAGAGTCATCTCTTTATGCTTGTGCTTCAAGTAGTTCTTACAATCCTTCCATAAAGGAGGTAACTTTTCGATAAAGGCTACTAATTGAAATGTGTCATTATGACCATACCTTCTGCATGAAGGCCATGAATGATGACTTGTAGTTCTTACATTTGAGACATGACAAATTTTCTATCAATCATTTTAAAGTCCAAAAATCGTACTGCTACAAACTTTTTTAGTCCAGCATCTTGTGTTTTGTATTTCTTCTCAAGAGCATTCTATTTTTAGTCCAGCATCTTGAAGTTTTGCATACACTAAAGACACTATATAAGGCATCCTCAAAGTCATTTAGAATGTAGTTTTTGCATAAGAAATTAGAGTGTTTCTATGCTTCTATCACTGCAAACTTTTCATTCTCCGGAGTTTCCTTTTTCAAGACAGGAACATCTTCGTTGATGTAGCGTTGCACACTTAGCATAGTGAGATAGAAGAATATTTTTCTGCTGCCATCTCTTGAAGTCTATTCCTATAAACTTTCTGGGCTTTTTTGTCATAGCGATTGTTGTGCAGCCGTTGTATGACTTAATGAAGTAGCTATTGTCGTTGGGCTAACACCATTCAACGCAGAACCATTTTATTGATATGTTTCATTCGTCATTTTTAAATTCTGCAAGATTTGACGCACCATAGAATTATTAAATGAGTGAAGTTTTTATATTTTTCAAATTAATTACACACATAGTATTTAATGAAGTTTTTACATTTCTCGAACCCAATAGTTAACTTATTCAATCGGTGAAGTTGTTATATATTCTTCAAATCAAAAAAATAAAAATGATTCTCAAGTTTAATGATGAATTTTTTATATTCTTCAAATCGTAAATTGAATGAACTTGAGTAATCTTATGAAGTTTTTATAATTTTCGAATCAGAATACAAGTTCAAACAAAGTAGAAAACAAAAAGACTTTAATCACCAGAACCCAAAATACAGATATAACAAGAAGAATTAATTTCCTTAAGATTGTTATTCAAGATAAAAATATTTATATTAAACAAGAAGAATAACACAAGTTCAAACTAAGTAAGAACGACAACATGATATGAACAACATGCAACCTTCAATAAACTTAAACTATTTTTTAGAAAATAGAAAGCAAGAAAATGATGATGAAGAAGAAGATCAAGTCCACTGAATACGTAGTGCATCCTTAAGAAAGTTATTCCTCTCAAGAAACCAAGATTATGGAATATATTCTTCAAGATAAAATGATTTATTTCTGCAAAACAACGGTACCTCAAATTTCTCGGAACTTCGAACCATTCAACCCAACAAATCACTCTAGATTTTGAAGTAACAAAAATAGAAAAAAAATGAGAGTTAATTCGTCATCATATCCGAGGAAAAAATCAGATATTTATATTCAACAAATAGGTAATATGAAGAGGTGTTTATTATGTCTTATCAAAAAAGCCACAACTTATGAAAAAAGTTACAACCCATCGAAAAAGTTACAACCATTCAAAGTGAAAATGTGTCTATTCAAATTGCATCATTTCTCTTGGTGTCTTGTCACCAAGACACATATTAATTTTTCATTCATACCTCTTAAACTTCAACAAATTATCCCTTAAAATACTTTTTATATCTTTTGTACCGTATTTGTGGAGAGTATTTTTATAAATAAATATATTTTAAAAAAAATATGCAATGCGTGTTATTTTTAATACACTAAATCAAATATTGTATAAAAGAATATCAAAATAATCAATTTAATTATTATTAATACTAATGCAATCGTTATTAATACGATATATTTTATATTATTTTTACATAACCTACCAAACGACCTGAGTGCGCAAGAAATTTAAAGAAAAAGATAAGGCAATAGATAATAGCCATTCGGCTACAAATAATTCCATGCAAATGACCAATGGATTAAAATGGGTAAAGTACATAAATCATTACCTTCCGAGTCTAATATCATGTTATCACATATATTTCAGTAATTATAAAAATTTAATGATTTTATCTCATTGTATTTTCCAAGTCGTGGTATCTAAAGATACATTTTCAAAATTGATGCCTTAAAATAAGAAAATAAACAGAAATTCCATCAAAAAGCTAGTTTGTTTCATAAACGATTAACAAAATTTAAAAAAAAAATCCATAACAAATACATATCTTGCAAGGGCAAGTCCAGTTTTAGAACAGATATTACTTTTTTAGAAAATTTCAAAGACCAACCGATATATATCTTATAGTAAACTTTATGATTAAGATATCTGTAGCATAGATACATCATATTTAAACCATGCAAATCACATATATTATCAAAAAATTTTAAATATGTTTTATTTTGGAGCAACAAATATGTAGCTTCAATCACACTTAATGAATTCAGTAACTCAAAGATACATAAACTTAAGTTACACTTCTTTAGAAATTTCTAAGATACACTTTCATAAAACATGTTATGGAAGTGTATTTTTCAAACTCGTACGTTAAGCATAGATATTTCTAAGATACACTTCCGTAACAAATACATATCTTCACAAAGATACTTTGAATTCAAATAATATGTTGAACATATATTGATTTTTTTTAAATATCATATAATTTAGACCAACATATATGTATCTTCAATCACACTAAATGAATTTAGTAACTGAAAAAAACATCAACTTAAGTTCTATAAAAAGCACGTTATGGAAGTGTATCTTAGAAATTTCAAACACGTATACTAAGCACAGATGTTTCTAAAATACACTTTCATAACAAACAACTAACTTTAAAAAGATACTTTGAATTGACAAACAATCTGTTGAATGTATCTTACAAGAAAATCATGAATATACATTTTTTGTTGTTCCACATCATGGACTATTGAATTTTTTCCTCCTTTGCCTAGGTATTATTTTCATATCATCATTTCAGTTTGCTGCCCCTCTATCCTTATATTATTTTCATATCATCATTTAAGTTTGTTGCCCCTCTATCCTTATATTATTTTCATATCATCATTTCAGTTTGTTGCCCCTCTATCCTTTTCATGCACTAGATCCTGCCAATTCAGAGGATGATCCGCAGATCTTCAACACCTTGAGCAAATGTACAACGTTCCGCGTTCCCACAACTTCTTTTCAAGAACTTCGTGCACATGCGAATTTTATAAAATATATGGCATTCACTCTAGAATTCATAGTAGCAAAACTTGGCAAGTTTTTATTGAAATCTCCTAATAGATTTGATGAAATAGTAGAAAATGAAGATGGAGTAGCATGTGAGAATCGTGAATAACTAGAATTTAGGAAAAGATTGAGAACATTGATTTGTGGAGTTGTTTAAGGCGTGAAATAAGGAAGGAAAAAGTACAAGTCAAGGTTTAGGGGAAGTATCTGTGGCTAAATTGGCCTTAACCTAACCAAAAAATCTGTAATTTATAATATTATTATAGACTTCTGCCGTAATTTCATAATGGGCTCTACAATTAACTTTTGGGTAATTTTTCCATTAAAATTTTCATTTCTAGCCATTTCGCGAGCTGGCCTCCTTTTTGTTCTTTTTTTTTTTATATTTAAATTCCACTAGTTCATTTCTTTTTTTTTTTTTTTTGATGCTCTATTTAAGAAAATTGCTCTTCTAATTTTTTTTAACGATGAAATGCATTTTAATGGATCCATCATTTGATGTCTCTTATTTTTTTAAAGACTGATTGCAATTATTTTAGAAAAAATTACTACTCTTTTTCACGGTTTTTTATTTCTTTGACGTACCCTTTTCTGGTCTAAATTTTTCTCTTCTTTTTGTTAAATCAATTAATAAAAAAGAATGTATATTTTTAAATACAATTTAAAAATACATATAGGTACATCTTCGATATGTATGGAGACATACTGATAAAATATAATAAATATCTGAGCATTATAAAATATTGATACATGTATGTACATATATATATAATATAATACAATGTGTAATTGGTACCTATTTTATATAACAATTATATAGTTTTTATACAATTATAGTATTCTAAACAACTTCTACGTATTTTATATAATAATAATTATATAATTTTTATATAATTGTATTTATATGTTTTTTAAAAATAAATTTCTTTACCCAAAAAAAATTATAGCAAACAAAAAAGGAAAAACAAACGAACTTTTTAAAAAAGAAACCAAAAAAAAATTGATTTATATAATAAGAAATGGACAAAAAATAACCCAAATTTGAAAATAATTATTGAATGAAAAATAAAATTGCCGAAGGGCTTTTTTCAGTACAGTGACCGAAACTTTGGGCCAGTTGTTTCAAATTGGCCGCGCGGCGTCCTTTTCCCCAAAAGAAACTCCGAAGATTGGGTTGTCAGCATTGGGCTAACCTTAAAACCCCAGAACCGAAGCCGATCCACATTCTGATTACACGTTCGTAGGGTTAGTCAGATACTCTTCTCCCAAGAACAAGAACTAGAACTAGGATTTAGGGTTTTGAACTCCATTAATTGTTCCCTGGAGTTCGTTGCCGTGAAAAAATAAAACAAAAGAAATGGACTTGATGAAAAAGCGCAAGCTTGAGGACAATGGCGCTGTCACTGACGTCCCCGTTTAAGATTCTTGAATCAGTTACAACTGACAAAATGTTAGAAATCTTACAAAACGCCGTTGTTCGTCACACCGACGTTCTTAACCAAGTACGAGTGATCGCGGATCATGACATTACTCAACGAAAGCTCTTCGTTCGTGGGCTTTGTTGGGAAACCACGACCGAGAAACTGAAGGCAGTTTTTGGGAATTGCGGCGAGTTAGAAGAAGCTGTTGTTATTCTCGATAAAGCTACTGGGAAAAGCAAAGGTTATGGGTTTGTTACGTTTAAGCATGTTGATGATGCGTTACTTGCTTTGAAGTAGCCGGGTTAGAAGATTGATGGGAGAATGAAGGTTACCCAGCTTGCGTCTGCGGGAATACAAGGTGGGCCTGGTGGTGGGAGTTCGAATAATCCGGTTGATGTGTCGTCGAGGAAGATTTATGTAGGTAATGTGCCGTATGATATGCAATCTGAGAGGCTATGGGGAAATAGAGGAAGGGCCGTTAGGGTTTGATAAGGCGACTGGGAAGTCGAAAGGATATGCCTTGTTTGTGTACAAGACGGCTGAGGCGGCTTGGGCTTCGTTGATGGATCCTGTTAAGAATATTGATGGGCATCAGTTGAGTTGTAAGTTGGCTATTGATGGGAAGAAAGGGAAGGCTGGAGGAGTAGGTCCAGGAGGAGTTCAGGTTGATGGACATGGTGATCCGATGGGACCGGGACAGTATGGTGCTCCTACTGGGATCACTGGCTATGGTGGATATTCAGGGCATTCGTTGTTTAGTGGCCATGGTCCAAATTCGGGGTTGGTTAGTGGAAATGGTATCGGTGTGGGTGGTCCTGGTGGCTCGTCTTTTGGGAGTCAACCTAGGGGTGGTGGGTACGGTTCAGGGACTGGTGGTCCATATGGTGGAGGGTCTCATTATGGTGGGCCTGGTTCTACTGGATATGGTGGATTGGCTAGTAGTGCTACTCTTGGCGGTGGTGGTTATAGCGGTGCTGGGGCATTGGGAGGTTCTGGTGGTGGATTACCTGGGGCTGGTAGTAGATTAGGTGGTGCTGGCCATGGACCTTCGATGTATGGGCTGCCCCCAAGCTCAACTGGGTTGCCTTCGGGAGATTATCCACCACAGGGTTCTCATTACAGCTCCTTACACCAACCTCACGGGCTACAAAACCAAGCGCCGGGGGCATCAGCTGCACCTAGAGTTGCACCTGGGGGTGGTATTTACCCGGGTATGCACTCATATTACTAGGGTAAATTTCTCCCTCTCCAAACTACCTTTTTATGTGATTGGTGCTCTGTGGTGCTGACAGATTTGGGTGATCTTGGACTTCTGTTGGTACTTCTATTTGTCGGTTCCTTGAGTAGATTGGTGCCCAAGTGTGTTTTCCCATTAGCATGCCTTGCATTCTGCTGCTTGTATGTTGCTTGAAAGCATGTGGGTGTACGCTTGGTTGGAATGATAAAACATTTTTGTGACCTGGCTGTTTTGTATGTGTATTTTTTATGAGTTCTGGTGGAATCTGCTTGCTTAGTCTATGATTTGGTTGTGGATATTCTCAACGTTCAGCAATCTTTTTTGATATAAGCTTTTGCTAAGTAAAGCTAGGCGTGATAAAAGAAGGCAAGAACCAATGGAGAAGTGTCCGTAATGTGTTCGTGAAATTTGTTTTATCGCAGTATGGTTGCTTCATGTATGTTTGGGTTCCTTTTATTCTTGAAATTTGTTGAATGCATTTTAATTATGTCTGTAGATTTTAGAGACATTAATTAGAGAAAGGAACATACATCACTGATCACCCTTATTGTGCATATGACATTCTAGTGGAAGTCCTTATAAATTTTCTTGTAAATGAGTGTCTGTTTGTCTCTTGCCGTTCTTTATTTTTGTGCTATCTATGTTCCCTTCATCCCCTGGCCATCGTACAATGGCAAAGACAGAGGGACTTGTGACTTGGGTAATGGATTCCATCCCTATGCAAACTAAGCTTGGTATTGAAATGGAGAAGGGTAGATTGGTTGGCCCATTATTCCCTGAGTTTCTAGGGTTGCAGTTGGTCCTAAGGGATACCTAGCCTAACCTAGATGGATCTTTCTGTTAAAAAACTATGTGCCCGTTATCCCCTCCTTTTAATTCTCGTCATGTCTGACTGACTTGCTTTCGGGTACGTGTAGGTTTTCCTAATTGGAAATGTTAGTTTTGCTGTTCTTTTTTTGCTGGATTTATCTGTCATTGTCTATGCTCCTGGAATATTCTCCAGCTTTTTCAGCTGTAAAATTCATGTGAATTCTTTGTTTCAATTTATTGTTGTCCTTGTTTTTCCAGTTCTCTCTTCTTTCTTTTGGGCTGTGGGTGTAGGGAGGAGAGATGCAAGTATGATGCGTGTTGTGCAGGTTCTGATTTTTCTTTCTTTCAACTTGTTTTTTATGAAGGTTTCTGCAGAGGTTGTGTCAATTTGTACAAGTAATCTGTGTGAAAATTGGGCACTATGGATTTTTGCTAACAATTAATATTATCCTTCATTTCCTAGTGTTTCAACAATCAAAAGTACGCGTCATTTTCCTAGTTTTGGAGTGAGGATACTTCATCTAAGGAGGAGGAAGCTGTAGGGGTTACTATTGCTGCAAGTGCTTAACAATGGTGGATAACTCGAGATTCTATGATGGAAGTGCATGTTCACTAATTATCATGGGTCAATGTCCTGTTGAAAGTGATAATGAATAAGTGCATGAACACTTTTTACTTTTCTTTCTAGATTTTTCAGCAGAAAAGATACAGATGGTTCATACATCTTCTGTAATTCATATAGTTGCTTTTCCTAGATTGCATTTTGCGTGAAAGTTTCTGAATGTTCTTACAGTCTGTGGGATTTGTCATCTTAGTGCTACTTTACAGAGAACTTGTTTATATTCAGTTTACCTTTACCATTTCTGTTTAGAAAGTTCCTCTGAAACAAAAATTACAGTGACACATTGGAAATGCCTAGGTTACCTAGAGAGTAGGGCATGCTTTCTAAGAACTTATACCATAGTTACCTATCAAAAAAAGAGGAGAACCAAGTGCCATGTGAGAATCTCATCCCGCATTAACTTGGAGGCTAGGGTGCCTTCTACATCAAATTTGTTGGATATCACTTATTTCTTTTGTTACCTTGAAATTTTGCTTTGAGAACTCCTAACAACAAATAAAAATTCAAGCAACGGGATATTATCCAAGAGCATCTTTTTCTTTTTTCTGTCTCCACCTAAATAATCCTGATTAGATTGTTATTGTGATATTGTCTGTCTTTGATGCGTTATTATTAATCCCTTATTGATTAGATTGATTGATTGTTGCTGGTCGTCTTCTTCCAGACAGTAATTGTGATGTTGTCTTGCATTGCTCTTATTCCCACATTGTTTATATTGATTCTCTCTGTTTTTTTTTTGTACTGTCCTTTTGCCTTGCTGCAAAGGTTTAATCACTTATCGCATTCCTTATCGCTTTAAGTCTTATTTTGGATGTGGAATGATATATTGAGTTGTGAATGGATTTGATTCAGGTTTTTTGACAGCTTGGTGCAGCTGCTTTTAGTGGTTCTGAATGAATACAGATGTTTATAAGTCTGGTGTGATGATTGTGATTTGCTAGCTACTTTGGCTTCTGCATTTGCTCCCTTTACTGATGTCCTTGTGTGTTGTGGTAGTCAGACTGTTTCTTTCTTCAGGAGGCTTTGTGCTTTTTGGAGTTCTAGTTGGAGTTTGTATTTGGATATAAATACAATAATGTCTTTTATGTTTTTGAGCCTTAGAAATGATGTGCTGTATTGAGAATAACTTTTAGATTACTGTTGAAGCTGCTGAAATTAGATTTCTTATGGTATTTGGAAACCTCCCTTTGCTTACATTAATTGTCTGAATCTTGAATCATTCTTCTTTGTGCCTTTTTTCTTTTGCGAACTGCTTCATTCTTTTGCATGTGTTGAGGCGCATTGTCTTTCATGCGTGATCAATTGTCTGCCTGTTTGTGCAATATATGTCCGTCAATTATTTTTGAGATTTGATAGGATGATTTCGAAGGATGAGTTTGATTAACTGAGATTAGGTTGTGACTATCTTGGTTGCATTTGATTGCATTTGTGAACTGGATGGGAGTGCCATTTGATTCCCCCACTTTGCATTTTGAGTTTCCTGAAGTTGTGTCTGGCTAAAATTGTATTTCACTTGATTTTTCTTGTCTGTTTAAGGACATGAATAACCCTTTTCAGTGTTGTGATGGCTTGTAAAAATCAAGATACATGACCTTTCTAAAATTGATTTTTTGGGGCGTATTCTTACTGAAAAGTACTTTTATTTTTGACACATCTATTGTTGAAAGTGAGTTCTTTTTTGATAAGGTAATTAAGTTATTGATGTAAATGGAGGCTTCACTTGTATGTAAGCTCTATTTATAATAGAGAAGTTCATACAAAAGTATAATAATTTGTTGATCACTCTGGTGATCTATGCTTATTGGATTCTTTTTGGTACTGCAAGAGTTAAAAAAGATGATATTTTAATGGTCATAACAAAATAAACATGATCTTCTAATATGTTTTAGTGAGATTTCCTTTATTAGGTTTCCTGATTGAGTCTTAAAGCAGGACGCATGAGTGGGAGAGGAGTCATGTTCCATGTTTTACTTTCCTTTTCCTCCTAAATTCCAGCTTAAGGAGAAGTTGACATTTTTCCTCCAACTGTCCTTCCAATCACCCATGAATTCCAAAATGATTCATGGTGTACTATCTGACCAAAATATAAATGATTACATCTTTTCTCGGCCTTTTGCATATATAGCATGGGCTAACATAAGCTTACTTAAAGAAAGGAAATTGTGAGATAATTAAAAAAGACTAGGAAAGGAGTCATATGAACATAAACAAGTATGGCCAGATTTTCTTCTTTTGAAGAGAAACTAATGTGGCCAAAACATATGAAGATTAACGGGGTGGCTCATATCAATATAGTTGAACAGAGATGAAAATA
>JBDJHY010000014.1:6124312-6135414 GCA_039654485.1 Withania somnifera | reverse complement strand
AATCAAAGGATATGTTCGTGGATATGCTCGTAAATCAAAGAAACAATTAGGAGCTTAATCGACTCACTTTGAGGCATTCTGAGTACTCGAAGTACAGAAATTACAAAGAAATAATAGAAGACTAGTCGACTACTTTCATCATAAGTTCTTTTAATGTTTATTATTGTTATCATCCCTACACCCTGTATCTGTCATTTACTTGTATTATAGAATGCTAGTGCTGTACTGATTTGTAGTTTAGAGTTTGGAGGATTATGGTTGAGACGACCAGGGTGGTTGATGATTCTTCATTGTTTTGTTTTAGTATCGAGCCAAGGATACTTAGTGGGTACTCGTTATTTATTTGGTACTCACTACCTTGTAGAGTCCGGTGCGATTTGATCATTCCCTATTCTTGATTAGTCCCAGGCTCGAGTTATCAGAAAGTTGAGGTAGTTATTTGTCATCCGACAGATGCCCAAACTCTTTAATCTATGTATTAAATCCTATTTGAGGATCATATACATTTGAGACTTATGTATTTTTTTTATTGTGTATTTTATGTATTAGAAGCTTATACACAGTGACACCAATTTCTAAGTGGTTTTAGTTGAATTTTGCACTTGTATCTTTTTTTCTTCTTGCTGATTCATTACTTTTTGCGTAGGCTTACATGTCCAGATGGGTTAAAACAGGTGTCATCACGGCTTAAAATTTTGGATCGTGGCAACTCCTTTGTCACATTTAGACTTGGTACATTATTGACATGAGTTGTTTACTACAATATCATATTAGTCGATGTTTAATATTATGGCTTGAAAAATAATTGGAGGAATAAACAATTAATGATAAGGTAAAACATGAAAATACATATTATCTTTTCTTGATATGTTAAAAGTGACAAATAAATATAAGAATCTGTTTTAAAAATAATCAATAAGTGAAATTGAACGGAGGAAGTATTTGTTGTTGATGGAAGATGACATATCCCATGAAATTAATCCAAATATGTAAAAGCTGACCCAGCCATCACGATTATAAAAAATTACTCATAAAAATTTAAAAATAACTCAAATTTATATTATTAATTAAATACAATCCAATTCTCAAATATATTTTCTCTTTTTAAAAAAAAAAACTACTTTAAGAAAAAAAAAACACAATTTTACCGGTCAAACGCCCTTAAATCAAGGATTTAAAGTTTGTTTCAGCGAGTGACGAGTGTAGTAAAAAGAATTTACTCCAAGCAGAAAGTTAGAGCGACTCCTCGAAGTTCACGAATCTATCGCAAATACAATAAATACTGTAGTCGGCTACTCAACGCTCACTTTGAACAATTCTCATTTTCGGCTTCACATTTTTCTCCGCCGTGCCTTTTCCTTTCTTCATTACAAACCAATGAGGACATCCATGTTGACATCTCTTGCTCGCAGAACTTCATCTACCGGCGCGTCGTACCTCACACGCCGGGGATTCGCATCATCGCATCCGGACAGGAAGGTCGCTATTTTAGGTGCTGCCGGAGGAATCGGGCAGCCGTTGTCACTTTTGATGAAGTTGAACCCTTTAGTTTCTAGACTTGCGCTCTATGATATTGCCGGTACTCCTGGTGTTGCCGCTGATGTCAGTCACATCAACACCAGATCTGAGGTTAATTTCTGCTTTATCTTGCCTGTTTACTAATGTAAATCTCTTTTTTTTGTCCAATTATTATGGAGTTTGACAAGGGGAGCATCAGATTAACCGTAAAGTTGTTTTCATGTATCTTCAAGCTGTTTCATAAATATAGGAAGACCGCTTACAACTGATCTGGGTCCCGCTGTATGTAGCGGTAGCGTTAGTTCATTGGAGTTTTTAATAGCTTTCTTTTTCAAGTTGCTTTCCATCTGATATATAACCCTCAATTCCTCGCTTCTAAGGTTTTTGGGCAGTAATCAGTATTTTAAGCTCTAGAATATTAACTGCTCTGATGCATTGGCATCCTTTGAAGAATTTAGGGGATTTGACGTTATTTTGATTGATTTCTTGTTGAAGTTTGTCTCACAAGTTGTTGACTAATTGCCTGATGTTTAATTACTTTATAGTCAATATACAAACTATTCTCAAAATATATGGAGAGATAACAAGTCAGAAATGGTTAACTGAACAAGTGATAAAATGTAAAGTCATTCTTTTTTTATGTGTTCTTCTACATCTATTGCTAATACTTGTAATGTTATACATTACTGAATTGGGTTTTCAGTAATACAAGAGTAACTACTTAATTAATGTAGATATTGCGAATACTGTGTAAAAGTGAAAACCACGCACTAAACAACTAATGCAGAATTTAGTTGGGGGTTTATTTTCCATAATATGGGTCTCTGGAAAGACCCCTAACTTTTATTATCCTAATGATGTAATCCTGCGCAAAATAAGCCCAAAAAATGGAATCCTTCTTATCCTACTTACCTTCCTGCAATCCACTAACTAAAATGACCTCAGTGTCTGGTCCTTGCAGTTCCTTAATTGTTTTTTTTTTTTTGGATTTGCAGGTTTTGGGTTTTGCAGGAGAAGAACAGCTAGGGAAGGCTTTGGAGGGAGCTGATGTTGTCATCATTCCGGCTGGTGTGCCACGAAAGCCTGGTATGACCCGTGATGATCTGTTCAACATTAACGCTGGTATTGTTAAGTCTCTTTGCGCTGCCATCGCAAAGTATTGCCCTCATGTAAGTACACATATTGGTTTACATGTGAGTTTAGATGTTGGGGTAACAAATACTGATTTTTCTACTTCTGTTTCCTCTAATGCCTCCCCTAAATTATCCAAAAGGCTCTTATCAATATGATCAGCAACCCCGTGAATTCTACGGTCCCAATTGCATCCGAGGTCTTCAAGAAGGCTGGAACCTATGATGAAAAGCGACTCTTTGGAGTGACCACCCTTGATGTTGTTAGGGCAAAGACTTTCTATGCTGGAAAAGCTAAAGTTAATGCTGCTGGTATGCATCATAGTGATTTCCATCTTTGATTTGCTTCTATTTTGTTATATTAAATCATCTATTCATGTAAAGTTCTTATTCCCTGCTTAAAATGTTGGTTCATTGTTCCAGATGTCAATGTCCCTGTTGTTGGTGGTCATGCTGGGATAACTATCCTCCCATTATTTTCCCAAGTAATCTTTCTTTTCTACGGTTTTGTTTAAGTTATTTAATAATTATGTCTACCTTGTGTTGACTCTAAAAAAGATTGATTCCACATTGTAACTTAACTATTCTTGTCTTTTTTATCTCTAAATGTTGCAATAGGCCACTCCAAGTGCGAATTTGTCAGGTGAAGAAATTGAGGCACTCACCAAGCGCACCCAAGATGGTGGCACTGAAGTTGTGGAGGCCAAGGCTGGAAAGGGTTCAGCCACCCTCTCGATGGCGTATGTTTCTACGCATGCTCTCTTTTACATATATAAGTTTCGATTTTTTCATGAAAGTTCTGATTTGAGCAATTTGTTTCACTTCTACAGCTATGCTGGTGCCATCTTCGCGGATGCTTGCTTGAAGGGACTGAATGGGGTTCCAGATGTTGTAGAGTGTTCATTTGTACAGTCAACTGTGACAGACCTTCCATTCTTTGCTTCCAAGGTAATGATATCCTCCTCTAACCTAAATGGTACTTTGAGTGCCTATTTGCTACTCCCTCCATCCTATATCCCATATTACTTGGCTCATTTACTAAAAATATATGTCCCAAATTACTTGGTCTTTTACTAAATTAAGATAAAATTAATTAAAACGTTTCCATTTTTACCCTACAATAAATAACCTTTTAAAACTTAAATAAATTTGAAATTTTTAAAAATTTCTTTTTCAAAATGTTCATTAATTACTTGTTTTCTTTGTGGTGTTGCCATTTATTTCTTTTGCAAAAAGTTCATTATATTTAGATCGATTTGAGATAAAATCTGATGTCTGTGTTGTTGTCGTGTTTATGAGTTTCATTATATTACATATGTGAAATATCATTCGTTTTATAGGAAATTTTTGGTGGGAAAATTTTCATTTTCTTTTAGAATCAATTTGCATGTAAAAATCTTTGCCTCCAAAAGATTTCCTTTCACTTGAAATGTTTTCATATTGTTTCAAAAGTTTTGAAGAACAAAATTTGGCAGCAACTATGCGTAGTACTATTGTTTTTCTTGTTAACTGCGAACAATTCAATGTGAGTAATTCCAATATAGTATCCATTTATATGTAATATGCATATTTTCATAAACTAATTTTATATCCATTAATATAGATAAAGGATAGATTAGTAAAATTGATCATCTTATTTATGATTTCTTAAACACAATGTAAAATAGAAATGAGCCAAGTAATATGGGATGGAGGGAGTATTAAGCATGTATACCTTCATTTTCTGTCAGTCGATGACATTGTTTTCAACTGTGAGAATAATTTTGTGATCCCTCACAATAGGGGTGTATTAAAATGGGATATCGAGGACGTAAGAGAAGATAGAAATTACCAAATTGTGATTTCGTAGGACATGAGTCAACTTAACTCTTTCTGTTCAGTATGTCAGTGAGAGTTTTGACAGTTTGCATTCTAATAAGCAGAATTTCTTTTCTAAATGTTGTATTTATGAGTTGAGGTACTACTTGTGGAAATTAAGTATATGCATCCACAGAATGTTAATAGTTTATTTTTTAGTTTGATAAACCTTTCGTGTGTACATACAGCCTTGCAAAATTTAGTACTGTCTGCTATGAACTCAAGACAAATGGGGATTTTGTTATAGAACTGTTCTTTGGCAAATAAAATTTCCTATTTTGCTCCAACTAGTTTGGGATTTAGATTTAGTTGATTGATAGATAAGTTTCCTCTTGTTGATTTTCGTGCTTCTGATTTTGGCAATTCTTTCAACTCTTTTCAGGTGAGACTTGGCAAAAATGGTGTGGAGGAAGTCCTAGGATTAGGCGCACTTTCAGACTACGAGAAACAAGGACTTGAAGCTCTTAAACCAGAGCTGAAAGCATCCATTGAGAAAGGAATCAAATTTGCTAATGCTAATTAAATAACAAAAAAATAGTACTTTCAAGTTTCCTGGTTCCAATTTTTTGTAACATTTGAGTGATTGGGTTAACTTTTAGCTCCTTGCTGCCTGAGGCATTAGATTTAGGTTTTATTATCCGAGATGGTAGACGTTAGATATACAATATATGTGTAGAAAATAATCATTGGCAGACTTATGATGGGTGCATTTTCCTTTAATAATCTACAACGTTGAACCTACCACTCTGTTATCCAGTGTGATTGAAATATGAAATTGCAGTGAATGAAAATGAAATGTCGCCGGTCCTGAGGGGTAGTTGCTGTTGGATAATTTGATTGCTCATAAGAGGGTGTGCCAGTGGGTATTTGATTTTGATTATACGTTTTTTTATTAGCTTTTAGTCTAAAGCGTTTGTATATTTTAGAAAATAATTAAAAAAAAGAGATTTTTTTCTAAATAGTATTAGGAAAATAAGTTTTACAAATATTATTTTACATTAATTGTGTTTTTTTCACTTTCCAAGCATCTTATATCTCGCCCCTTCCCTCAGTTCCTAGTATCACTTTACTTTTTATAGTATTTGTTTAAATTACGAAAAAATCATATCACATAATAAATTTAAGTGTTTAATTATAACTTATAACAATATTTTAAAATAATTTATCAACTATAACAACATATTTTCACACACTGTGGGGTTTGAGGAGGATAGAATTACGCAGTTCACACTATTATCTAGGTTAGATAGAGAGGTTGTTTTCGGAAGACATTCGGCTCAAGATAGAATAATATACAAAATATAAAATATAAAAATACGAAATATAAAAAATGCATAATATGTTGGCACAACATAATGAGAAGAAAAAAAAGAGTTGGGCAATAAGACAATAAGACAATAGGATAACAACGAATGCATGACTATCAACACATGTTAGTAAACTCACATTATATGAAGTAACAAACCTACCAAAAACTCTGGGAGTCAGACTCTAAATCTAAGGTTCTAGTACACCTAACCCCCTACTACAACAAACATACCACCTACAAAACTAACCCCAACCTAGGAACTTACTATCCTAATACTCGTCATCTACCTCTTTCTATCTAGGGTCATGTCCTCGGTTAGTTGTATTTCAATTCCTGTAATATCATATTTGTCCAATACTTTTTCAGTCTACCTTTTCCTCTCTTGAACCCATCCCTCGCTAACCTTTCATATCTCCGTACAAGGGCATTCGTATCCCACCTAAGCACATGTCAGGATCATCTCAATCTTGCCTCCCAGATCTTATTTTCCACTGTAATCACCCCCACCATGTCTCTAATAACCTCATTCCGTATTCTATCAACCCGTCCATCCATCGCAACATCCTCATCTTCGCCACCTTTAACTTCTGAATGTGAGAATTTTAACTAACCAATACTCCACCCCATACAACATAGCTGGTCTAACTGTCACTCTGTAAAACTTACCTTTCAGTTTTAGGGGATTTTTCTTATCGCATAAGATCCTAGATGTAAGCCTTCATTTCATCTACGACGCACCAATATGGTGGGAAACATCCTCATCAATCTCTCAATTACCCTAGATCATAGACCCCAAATACTTGAAACTATCTTTCTTATAGATAACCTAGGTATTCAACTTCACTATCACGGCCTCCTCCTTCTCCACATCACTGAACTTGCACTCAAAATACTCCGTTTTGGACCTACTCAATTTAAACCCTTTAAACACAAGAGTTTCTCTCCAAACCTCCAACGTAGCATTAACTCGTCTTTGGGTTTCGTCAATCAAAACTACGTCATCCGCAAACAGCATACATCAAGGTACCTCGCCTTGAATTTGTTAAAACATCAATCACTAATGTAAATAGAAACGGGCTAAGGGTTGATACTTGGTGCAACCCCATGAGAATTGAAAAATGGTCAGTATCTCTTCCCATAGTTCTTACACGAGTCTTGGCTCCATCATACATATCCATAATCGCCCTAATCTACGTCACATGAATACCTCTAGCCTCTAAGCACCTCCAAAGAACCTCTCTAGGGATATCGATGAATACCATGTGTAATCCTTCTTCCTTTTCTTGTACTGCTCCACAATCTCCTGACGATATGTATCGCCTCCGTAGTCGAGAGGCTCGGCATGAACCCGAACTGATTCTCAGAGATAGTCACCGTCTTCCTTAACCTCAACTCTACTAGACTTTTCTATACCTTTATCGTATGACTTAACAACTTGATACCTCTATAGTTGTTGCACTTTTGGATGTCACCCATGTTCTTATACAATGGGATCATTGTACTCTATCTCCACGCTTCAGACATCTTCTTCTCCTGAAAATGACGTTAAATAATTTGGTTAGCCATGCAATACCTGCCCCTCTAGATCTCTTTAAAAAATCCATATGAATCTTGTTTAGCCCTGTCGCTCTACCCTTATGCATCCTATGAAGAGCGCTCTTAACCTTCTTAAACCTAATATACCTACAATAACCATAATCTCGGCATATCTATGAGGAGCTTTGAATCCCCTAGAATAATGTCTGTGTCTCTCACATCATTTAAAAGTGTATAAAAGTATGATTGCCATTTCTTCTTAATGTGAACATTCTCTACCAAAACTTTCCCATCCTCTCCCTTGATACATTTCACTTGGTCAAGGTCACGCATACGTCTCTCTCTCATCCTGGATAGCCTATATAATTTTTTATCCTCGTCTGTGACCTCTAATTTAGCTTAAAGCCTGTTAAAAGCAGTTGTCTTAGCTGCCGTAACTGCTGACTTCACCTCCTTTCCTCGCTTTCCTATACTCCTCCCTATTCTTCCGCTTCTCCTCCTCGGGCTTATTCTCCACCAACTTCGTGTAGGATTTCTTTGCCTCTACTTTCACTTGAACTTCTTCATTCCACCACCAGTCCCCTCGACATCTACCTGAACGATTTCTGTGTCCCTGATGCAACTGACAGTGTTATCCCACATACTGTCTGCATTTCCATCACTCTCCCATGCCCCTACCTCCACCAACTTCTCCACTATCTGTAGGTCACCGACCAACGTAAATCTTTCCCATCTTACCCTTGGTTTATTATCCACAACCCTCTTCTTCCTCATCATCTGTATCTCTAAATCCATCACTAAAAACTTATGTTGGGTTGAAAGGTTCTCCTTCAGAATAACCTTACAATCTCTACAAACCCTTTTATCCCCTTCCTAAAGAGAAGAAAGTCTAACTGAGTCTTGACCACTGAGCTACGAAAGATAACCAAGTCCTCCCCCTTCTTTGAAAAACTCAAAGGCTCTAGAAAACTCTAAAAACGATACTCCTTCTTTATTTCTTTCCCCAAAACCAAAGCCTTCACGCACCTCGAAATAACCCTTGGAAGATGACCCAATATGTCAATTGAAATCCCCTCTTATGAAAAGCTTTTCATTGGTGGACACACATCTCACCATCCCATCTAAATTCTCCCAAAAGCTCTTTTTTTCTCCTCCTCTAAGCTTAATTGCAGAGAGTATGCACTAATAATATTCTAAGTAGACCCTCCAACCACCAACTTTATCAACATCAACCTATCGTTAACCCTTCTGAATTCTACCACCTATTCCCTAAACTTTTCATCCATTAAAATCCCTACCCCATTCTTATTCTTCACACCTCCTGAGTAACCATAACTTATACCTATCCACATCCGTACCTTAGAACCTGCCCATTTGGTTTCCTGGATACAAGTTATGTTAATCCTTCTCTTCCTAAGAATCTTCACAAGTTATATGGACTTACCTTGTAATTTACCAATATTCTAGGACCTCACTCTTAACTTAGAGGTTTCCTTACCCCACCGGCCCTTCTATGCCTCTCCCCCTCCCTTGCCCACAACCTTGATCTCGCTTCCGACCTCAACCCTCCATCCCAAGTTGACTGAAGACATGGCCCTGTTCTATTATCATCAACCATAGACACTAAAGAAAAAGGGACTCAAGAACTACAAAGTTCAAGCAAAAAAACCCAAAAATAGTAAATAAAGGGTAAAATTTAACAAAGACTAGCAAACAAAGACCGATTTGAGCAAGAGATAAAAGAAAATAAATGGAATACAAGATGCATAAAGACGAACGTAAACCAATATGCTCCATTGAAACAATACCAAAGGGAGGAGTCTACTAATTAAACCAACTAAACCACATTTACAGAACTGGATAAGCCAACATGATAATCAAGCACTGTAATAACAATACTAATAAAACCAAAATAAAAACTATAACCAATAGCGAAGAATGGATAACTTAGGCAATATGCTAATAAAAAATAAACAATAGTTACTAACAACAATAAACAGTAGGCTACAGTCTAAGAGATACTATTCTAAACAGTTTTTAAAGGCAACACACAATTAACATCAACTCAATACACCAATATAGATAACCACCAATCAATTATCCAAGATTAACAAAGAATTACTAAAGATTAAAGAATTAAAGAGATAAAGATTTTTTTAAAGAATTAAGAAATTAAAGAGATTTTATGGGTTAGAAATCACTAGACTCAAGCAGTATTCCTTCAGCAGTCTTCTTTGTAGCCGAAATTTAATCCCTTGACGTCGACTCTTGCTAAGAAGTAAGTGATGGTGGACTGCGTAAAAAATGGTACGTGGTCATCAGAGTGGACAGTGGTCACCCTAGTTAAAAACGAATAGTAGCTCTCGAATTCTTAAGAATAAGAAAAAAATGGAAAACGACCAATTAAAAAAGAATAGAATAGTGGGAGATTGCCGGATTTAACAGTGGCATTACAATCGACGAAGGCATAACGACGACCAATATAAGATCCTTATGTTAAAAAAGTGATATCCGGCGTGAGATTTGATTAATGCAAGGTTATCATCTTCTTATTCACATGAAAAATAGTGTCCGGTCAGCCGCTTGATATTAGTGTGTTACGGCGATGGAAGTTTGTACTACGGCAGTTGAATGGGATCGAAAAGCGAGGACTAGATGTATTTGAAATCCACTTTGATTTTCTCATCAACTAGATTCCAAATCTGATAACAAAAACTTGATACACTAAAAGAGAAATTTTCAATCCAAATGTGCGACGAAAATCGTTTGGCGTCCGAACGTTGAGAGATTCAACGATGACATCAAGTTACCAACTTCAAAAAAAAATGCCAAATCCAAATAGTTGAAAACTTAATACAAAAAAAAAATATTTAGTAGGTTTTTAAATTTTATTTTATAGTTTTGAAAAACATGATTATCGAATTCAAGTCATGAATGATGATGGAATGTCACGATACGATTTTTCAGGTCATGAGGTCATCTACAAGTTGTCATAGATTATATCACATCAAAAATTAAGAGTAAAAGAGGAAGATAAGATAGCTATATAAAAGAATAAAGCAAAAGTCAGATACAGTAAAAAAATCTCCAAAAACTTGGTATCTAGTACAATTAGTCTTTAAAACATACATTCAAGTTTGAAAGTAATAAATACATAATGTCTTGGAAAGTACAAAATGATAGTAAGTAATGATAAATAAGAGGTAAATAAGTTTCCATCGCCAAAAACTGCGTTCTACCTCAAAATTAGCAACTCCAACAATATATCAGTAATCAATGTCGGGTGCTCGTATTAGGATCTACACCAGAAAGATGAATAAGTGTAGTATGAGTACTAAAAGGTCGAAGCAATCGGGTACCCAATTGGTGATTGGGCACATATAAGAGATAAAAAAAGTAAATAGACAGATAATGAAAAAAAAGTAAAAAAATTCAAACAAGTAGAGCAAAATACAGAATAACTAGCTAGTGGTAGGGTCAAATTTAGGCGGATCAAAATGGGTCAGGATAACAAACGGGGCAAGACCCAACCGAACCCAAATTTTCTGGGATCAAAATGCGTTATGGAACGGGTCATAACCCAACCCGCACAATTAAGTTTTAATTATTTTATTTGTTCTTTTATAAATATTTAGCACCAAATAAAATTATATTTTTTCTTTATTATGACTATATATAACATATAAAATTAAAAAAAAAATTAAAGTATTTAACAAGATTTTTCACGAGTCAATTTGAGTTACACATCAATT
>JBDJHY010000014.1:6101259-6112127 GCA_039654485.1 Withania somnifera | reverse complement strand
GCGGTTTATTGCGTTGTAATTAGATTCAAAGAAATTCAATTTGACAGGTTTAGGTCACATAATTCTTTATACTTTTGGAGTTATGATCGTTTGAAGTCAACTCATGGTTGAATTTATACAAAAACACGACCGATAAGGAAGCTTTGAATTTAACTTAGAGTTTGGGGTTACTTAAAACCTTAATTCACCCTGACACTCTTCATACACTAGGTTAATTGTCTTGTCACTTATTTTCAAATAGGAGAGCATTGAATTTGGGTCAAGCATATGTGTAAAATGGTTCATGTTATGGTTCAAGAGTTTGGAGTGTTACAACAATATTCCTTTGACCATCTTTTCTTTATTTGTTGAAATATGTCATTCCTTTTTTTTTTAAAGGGTTGATGTTAAACTCAGAGCAACCCCTTATTTTTTGGTGTCCTTTGAGGTGCCTCAACGGGTTCGTGGTCCCTCCTTAACACTCAGTGCCAGTGTCCAGGCACAGCTCAGGTAACCCCACACAACACTGAGGATGACCCTATAATCAGCAACAATTTTTGTTGCTGCCAGGTATCGATCCCACGCCGAGTGTGAGACACACTGCAAGAGATGGACCCGGTGACCGTTGAGCTAAGCCTCATGGACATCTTTGCTATTTTCTGTTGGAAGCTATGTTGTAAATAGCTTTCTTTAATTTAATGGCTCAATGCATATAGATACTCTTAGTATGTAAATCACTCCCTACTATCCTTTGCTGAAAAAACTCAAGATTTGATCATTCAAACTTCAAAACAACTGATCAAAACTTTGTCACAATCCGATCTCTCAAGTCATGAGGGTACCTACAAACCCATCGTAGGCGAAGCAACCCAAAAACATACAAGAAACAAATATGATTATAAGGAAAACAAAAGACGAAAAATAATACAAACTCTAATAATTAGAGGGAAATTTAACAACCCCAGAACTAGTATTCCGGTACAATAGCCACTAAAGTCAGGGTACATAAGCGAATCCTATTGTTTTGTGGAGTCTGATTCTACTTTCTTTTGGTTTTCAATCCTATTTGGAATAAGGTTCAGTTTTTTATTCCTATTTAGAGTTGGTTTTGGCTTTTAATAAAGCATCACTCAATATCTATAAATAGAGATACTTGAGAGAATTATGTGTAAAACTCAAGTGGTATTTGTCTTTGAAAGACAATAGCACATAAAAGATGTTTCTTGAGAGAGCTTTTACCAAGAGTGTAAGGGAGAATTGTAAACACAAAGACCGATGGGTTTATAGTGAAATCTGCAGCAGCAAAGTGCACGTAGCTCTCGCATTGAGAGTGAACCACTATAAATATGTGTGTTATTTATTATTTGCTGATTTAAATTATTTTCTGATAAATTCAGATTTGGGGCTCAAATCCTAGCAATATCATCTTGATCACTGGCAGTGATAATAATATTGTCAACGTAAACCACCAAATAAATAAGCAGATTAGGTGCAGAATGCCGATATAACACAGAGTGATCTGCTCCACTACGAATCATGCCAAACTCCTGAATGACTGCTAAACTTCCCAAACCAAGCCCGAGGAGATTGTTTCAGACCATAGAGTGACCTGTGCAACTTATATACCAGGCTACTAGACTCCCCACCGAGCAACAAAATCGGGTGGTTGCGCCATATAAACTTCCTCCTCAAGATCACTGCACAGAAAAATATTCTTAATGTCAAACTAGATGAAAAGGCTAATGGCGACCAGCAGCCATGGATAGAAAAACGCAAACAGATGCTAGTTTAGATACGGGAGAGAAAGTATCACCATATCCAGCCCAAATACCTTAGTATACCCTTCGGCAACAAGGCGAGCCTTAAGCCAATCAACTTGACCATCTGGACCTACTTTGACTGCATAATTCCAACGACAACTCACAGTAAATTTACCTGCAGGAAGGGAACAAGTTCCCAAGTACCACTCGTATGTGAAGTAGGCATCTCGTCAATCATACTTTGCCTCCATTCTGGATGAGAAAGTGCTTCATCTGTAGTCTTAGGGATGGAAACTGAGGACAAAGATAAGGCGATGACGGACGATGATAACTCAAGAAAGTATAATGGGGGTTAGCATTACGAGTGGATCATATACCTTTAGAAGTGCAATCGATTGGCTAGGAGGAGGCAAATCCGTAGTAGAAGCAGGCTCTGGCTCATGACATGAATTAGTTGGGCGAACTGTTGGACGCGAACGATGATGATAAGTTAGGAGTGGTGGCACTACAGTTGGAGACGTAGTAGTAATCGGGGATTCCTCAAAGGTCGATATAGGTAAGACTTGAGGCGTGGGTAAGACCTTAGATATATCAGCATGATCAGAAAATGTATAACAAGGTTGGGATTCAAAGATTGTAACATCAGCTGACATAAGGTATCAACGAAGATCGAATGAGTAGTTACAATATCCTTTTTGAACTCAGGAATAACCAAGAAAGACACATTTGTCAATATAAGGAGCTAATTTATCTTTTCCTGGAACTACGTTATGAACAAAGCATGTGCTCCCAAAGACACGAGGGGGATAGGGTAGAGATGTGACTGAGGAAACAATATGGAAAAGGGAATCTGATTTTGAATGGATGACGAGGACATTCTATTAATTAAATAGCAAGTTGTGAGGATTGCATCACCCTAAAAACGCAATGGAACATGTGATGCTATGAGAAGAGTAAGAGCAGTCTCAATAAGATGCTTATTCTTTCTTTCTGCTACATCGTTCTGCTGAGGGGTATATGGATAAGATATCTGGTGAATAATTCCTTAGTGAGTCATAAACTCTTGAAACTAGGACAATATGTATTCTAAGGCATTATCACTACGAAAAGTACGAATTGAGACACCAAATTGATTCTTTATTTCAGCAAACACCTTTTGAATATAGAAAATAACTCAGAGCGACCTTTCATTAAGAAAATCCAAGTACATCTTGAATAATCATCAATGAAACTAACAAAATAACGAAATCCTAAGATTGAACTAACTCTACTAGGATTCCAAATATCAGAATGAACTAAAGAAAAACTCGACTCGGAACGTCCCTCATCACTATGTGAAACTGTATTGCGAGTGTGTTTCCCAAGTTGACACGGTTCACAAGCTAATGTGGATAGACTAGACAAAATAGGCACCATCTTGGAAGGCTTTGATGTCCCAAACGTTTGTGAATTAGGTCTGGAGGATCTGTAACGGAGCATGCTATGGAGGGATTTGAAGAGTTAAGATAATAAAGGCCTTGTTATTTATGACCTGAGCCAATCATCTGCCTCGTACTGCAAACCTGCATTTGAAAAAAATTATCGAAAAATGTAATGGCACAATGTAGGGCATATGTCAAACGACTAACAGAAGCAAGATTAGACGGACAAACAGGGATATAAAGAACATAGTTTAGAGTGATAGAGGATAGTAGTTTGGCTTGTCCAACTCCTTTTGGTTTCGATTAGATCTCATTGGCTAAAGTAATAGCAGAAAGAGCTTGTGAATAAACAATATCAAACAGAAGTGAATTGTTACCAAAAATATGATCAAAGGCTCCCGAATCTATGACCCATGATCTAAGACTACCAATAACAAAAGCATCAGGTTAGGCAACTAAGGCTACTTGTGGATACGTCTTCTTGCTTGATCTCGAAGGAACTCATCATATTTTGTCCGATGCAGAGTATGACATATTTTACGAGCATGTCCAAACTTGTGATAATAACTACACTTGGATCGAGATTTTTCAAAACGCCTTCCTCCTTGTCGATTTTTCGTAGACTGAGAGGCGAGAGTAGAAGAGTCAATGGTGTGAGATGAAACTCCTTTATGACTGGGAGGTGCATCAAGACGGAGTAATCGAGAGAATAATTAATCAGTGGTAGGAAACGTAGAACTAGCCAAAATTTGATCACGTACTGAATCATGGTCAGGAGGAAGTCCAGCAAGTGTAAGAACTAAAAACAACATTTGTTAGTGCTCTTGTTGCTTTTCCACATTCGTAGTGACTGACATCAACATCTCGAATTCCTCTGTGACTGCCTGTACCTGTCCCTGTCCCAAGTAAGTAGACAAAGCGATTCTTGTTTCTTTAAGTTGGTCATCCGAAATATCACATCATAGAACCAAGAATGTCATTATTGTATAAAGCACGAGCTTTTTCCCAAACTGAATAGCATGTTCGGAAAGGATGGAACAAGGACACCTACTTAGAATCAATGAGCGCCATAGGAGACTACATAGTTGAGAAATCAACCTTCACCCACTGTTCTGTCTCCTTTCCATCTTCCACACTAGTTTTTGCTTTATCATCTACCACTCTAACCTGGTTGATTAAGTGATCTTGGACACCTTGAGCCTTACACCACAACTCAACCGAGGAAGCCCAAGCTAAATAGTTTGAACTTCCCATTAGTGGTTCTGAAGTGATCATACGGCCAGAACTTCCAATTCCTGTATTTTTAGATCTAAAAATATCACACCCAAAAAACATCTTGTGAAATCAAAATTTTGTAGTCAAGAAAATCTGGAAAAAAATTGTGCCACAATCTGGAAAAAAAACAGTATCCGCAAAGGTAGATCTGATCGTCAGAAAGGTGAAAAGTGACCAAATATGAAAAACAAATATGTGGGTAGGGTTGGAATTAACCAGCGACCCCACTGGAAAAGAGAAATGGTTGAAAAGTTGCCGGACACAGGTGCATGCGCAAGAGCGTGAAGACGGAATTTGGTGACTATTACCGGCGAGTTAGGGCGCGTGACTACCTAACTCCGATGACGGTGGCTGGGTTTTGGCCGACGCCACTCTCTGAATCTTGTGGTGGTGTTGGAATTTGCACAACACCAATGAAAACAAAGAAAGCAAACAACAAGCAGTCATCGGGATTCACACAGTGATGGTTGATTTCCTGGAATGATGCATAGGAATGTTTTCTCTCAATAGCTCTGATACCATGTAAAATATTGGAAAAAATATTATTGAATTGTGTATTTACATTATTACATTGTACCCCTATTTATTGACCCTACATTACAATCCTTTTTCAACTAGGATTGTGTATATTTCTCCTATTTCTATTCCTATTCTAACAGTTACTACCAATTTTATTTTATTTTTGAAATTGAAGTTACTACCAAATTTATACATATTCAATGTTGTTATGTCATTCTTTTTTTCTTCCGAACAAGTAGAGGGTATTATCATCGTACCCCATATAGAAAAATAGAAAGGGCATCCTCACTTTCACCGGAACCTCCTTCCATGCTCGGATCTGTTGCTGAGATGAGCTCAGTGGAACCAGGAATTCCTCCATTCATCTGGATAATATCTTCAACCAAAACTTCATTTCTCTCAAATGGTGCTTGGATGGATGAACTTTCCACTATTCCATCTTGTAATCCTGGATTTATCTTGCGAATTTCATATCTCAGGTAACGTCCTTCTCAACGTGAAAATTAACACCATGGCAGACAATTAAACAGCATCCAATTAGCTTTCCAGCAGGATGATATGCAAATGATTTGTCAGCAGAATTATTTTGTTAGGACTTAAGAGGAAGGACTAGTAAAAGACCTGCAAGAATAGCATCTACTGTTGCTTCCAAATCAGGGTGTACTCTCAACTCTTCTTTGGAGATTATCTCAACCGCACAGCTAAAAGATGATGGTCCTTTTCTCTCCAGTACAGATTTCTGAACACCTCTCCTGCTTGCCTCTTCATCCCCTAGAGTTACACTCTGCCAAAGAAAAAAATGAAATAGACTATGCAACTATGTCATAAACCTCAAAAGAAACAGCTTCTAGCCACCCAATAGTGCATGAGACTAGAGAGTCGCTCCATGCTTTAATGGTATTATGCCATCATTTTGAACAGCAGGCTTAGGCCTGATATCATCTTGTCAGAACTTCTCCACTAATAAATATCAATGTCAAGACACCTCCATGAGTAAATATTTAGGATTATGGTGCCACAATTCACATCACGACTCATGGTATTCATTCTACAAATTTTAACTTGACTCGTGGAATCTAGGATGAAATTTCAAGCTTGTAAATTCCTAAAAGTGCATTCCATGTGCCATGCTAAAACTCATTGTGATCTGGGAAGAAATACTTCTAGTTTTTAATTTAAAGCTAATATTTGGACTCTTTAGGCTAGAACAAGTATGGAACATTACAAGTATTAAATTAGCTCGTACTTATTTAGTATTGAATTGGAACAAAAAACAAGAAAAAGTTCTTCTTGAAAAAAAAAACATGTATTTCTTTAGTTAAACTAAGGACAAATGGTTTGATTTGACATTTCCAAGGAATTAACTTAGTTAAATCCCACATGTTGTATATCAAAAAATGAATGACTTACTATGGTCAAAGTTATTTGTATTCATATTTTCATATTTCGGGAATGAGTCCAAAAATCAACCAAAAAAACAGACATGGAACTCTGATGTCAAATCTAAAAAGTTTATAAATTCAAGCTCATATAGCTTGGGGAATTCAAATGTAAAATTTCACTAAAATACAAGTTCAGATGGACTTCAAACACTTCAAAACATGAAATTAAAGATTATATCATGAAATATATACTAAAAGTTGATAAATTTTGAGGTTTGAGGCTTACACAATGGTTAAATCTTGAATATTTTCCTCAAACATTCCCAAATAATCTTTAGAATCTATTGGAAAATAATTTATTAATGTCTAGGTTTCTAAACAAGAAAAAATGCATCACACCATGATCTACACTCTTGACGAGACACAACACTCAAAACTACGACTGACCTAAGTGAACCCCTAGATTTGGCACATACTAAAAATAGAATAGAATTTGATTACAAACATAATATATATATATATATATATATATAAGGAAATCCACTAATATAGTAAAATAAATGAAATAACATGAGTCTGAACTAAACTACAAATTTGAATATTTTTTTAAAGCCACTAATCATAAATGGAGAGCTTCTAAAATATCTTAATAAAGATATAATGAAATACTGAAGACTAGTTTAAAATATATCTATGTCCTTAGAGTATGAGAACTCACCAAATTCTCGACTTAGCGTAGAGTCCAAGCTATCTGTGAGTGTGGGAAAGAACACCTGAATCTATACTACGAAATAATGCAATGCAAGAATATATGGTTAGTACTTCAATGTTGTAAGTATGTGAGAATATAATCATGTAAAGATTTAGTAAATAACATGTTGAACTAAAAATTGGATTGAATTAGTCATACTTGTGTAAAATGTGTAAAACTGAGTTATACTGATTAACATATTTATGAAATGAAAATTGAAGGATTGCACAAATAGTAAATACTGAATTTAACTCAATTAAGTAAAGATAATAATTCTAGTAACTTATAAATACTTTATAACAATTTAACAACAAATATTGTGGGAGAGTCTCTTAAATGACATAATCCATGTGAGAAAATATGGAGTCCAACATAAAAACTCCATTTTGGAGGGTTCCATATACAAGGTCAAAGATATAGAATTTGACTGGCGTGGATCCACTAAGTTGATACATATAGGATAGTTGAACCATTGTTGACAAAGTATTTCTAGCATTAGGATTATGTAGAACCTGAATCCGCTCGGTGCTAGATAGTACTCTCAAAACCAAAACTCTAATTTCTCATAGCATACTAGGACTGGCCGTGATCACTAATGGTATATTTAGATAACACACTTCTCATGAAAATTGTTCATAGACTAGTAAATATTACTTAAGAAAAACAATTTGAGTTTATACTAGTTATGCATAAAGCAGTTGGAGTCTATAAACAAAAGATAAAAATAGACTAAAATTTTGTAGCATCATGTATGAGTACTTCTGAAATCTTGGAAATTGAGTAAAATTAGGGAAACCTGTACAAATTATATGATACTCTAAATACTAAAATTTAGACGATGAGAATACTTGAATAATCATATTAACACAATACATATGCATAATAATATCATGTAAACTAAATTTAGGCATGAAATCATAATTGGGGTAAAAACCCTAGAACTTGATATCATAAAAACATAATAAAAACTAAGATATTTAGGGGCATAATGGTGAAACAAAGCCTTGTTGAATTCCCACTAACGTATTAACTGATGATTCTAATCTATAAACTATAAGGAAGACCGAGTTCTTAGGACTTTATGAGAAAAACCCAACTTTATCTTAGAAAGAACTTTTTATCTATTTCTAAATGTTTGGCGTGTGAAGGAGGAGGAAAAAAATTAATTAATCCTTTAATCCTTTCCTCAAGGAGAGAAATTGACATCGTGTCAGAGATAAAATGGTTAAGCAAAGACAATTTTACTCCATTCCACAATATGCTTAAAATTTTAGAAACTACGTTCCATGGGTCATTCCATGATCTATGGATCCATTCCATATACTATGGTTTGATCTATGGTTCTTGGTCAAAATAGAATAGCTCGTCCCATCCACAAATGACTTAACGAGCCAAGAAAGAGTTTCATGGACCGTCCTTTTCCCTATCATGTCATGACCCTCGTGGTCAGTTTTTTGTTTTTGCATTATATCTATATTTAGAGATTTATGGTAGATGCCCCAAGTCACTAATGACTTGATGGGGCTGGTAGTTTGGTTTCCTGACAATTCTATTGGTTGTTATCTCAGGTTTCTTATGTTGAAGTTCTAAGATTAGAATAATGGAACTCCATAGTGTTTTTTACAAAATGCACTAAAAATCAAATTTTAGCTCCATAATGCGGACTTTGATCTAGTTCGATTGTTGGTTAAAGTCTCAGAGTTTTTAATTTAATTTTGATATGGTTTTTGAAATTTCAATTCATTTGGTGTGAAAGTTGAATTCTATCAACCTTTGAAGATCGAAGCATCAAAATAGAATTCTGACACTTACATCAACTCTATAATGTCAAACTCGATCTCGTAGGCTTATTGGTATGATCTTAGAGGCAACGAGGCTCAGTTTTCCTTTATGTTTATTTTTGAACCTTAGTTGACTTGGTTAACATTTCCCAGGAATAAACTCTAATGGTCGTTTCGTCTATTTCATTGACTCTATATTGTAATTTTCAAGAAATTAGAATATTTTGTTTACATTTTTTGAACTCCATACCAATTCTACCATCCTAACGGTCTTTTATGTTGTCAAAATTTGTAAAACCCATTCTCTCTGCATTCGAGGCATCGTCACCGTATTCACAGAGTATATCTCTATTTTATTTACAAACATTTGATAGAAATTTATGCCACCACTACCAGCGGCTGTGTGGAAGTTTCTACTTTTATATTTCTTTACATGGCAGGGTGACCATAGATGGGGTACAAATATCAGCACATGAAGCAAAGAAAGGTACCCTATATCCCCCAGTGCAGCCTATACCAGTTGTAAAGTGGTTCCTCCTTACCTTTTGTTTAGGTAGCCCTTCTAATGATGATTGATGATGAGAGAAAAAGGTTGGGTTATTTTTATTTTCTTGGTGTTGAGGCATTCTAGGGAGTCATGGTAGGACTCCTATAACTTCTTAGATGATGTGAGTAGAGGTTACAGAACCTCAGGTTTCCTGAGATACTCAAAGGTTCTTTTGTTGATTATCATTTGGAAGGTATACCTAAGTAGTGGTAGTGGATGCGTAGAAATAATAAATCGATAAGATCACCACTAATTACTTGGAAGAAGTTCCGTGAGGACTTATTGTCCAAGTAAGTTCCACGGAGTGTGTGAGAGATATTGAGGGCCCAATTATCCGATTTACCATAGAATTCTATGGTAGCCATCGAGTATGAGGCTAGATTCATAAAGTTGTTTAGGAATGGAGTTTCTTTGATACTGATAGACTATGAGCGGATTCTATACTTTACAACTAGGTTGATACGACAACTCTTTAATAATTTAGAGTGTATGATGACGGGTAATCATTCTTAACAATTGCCAACAATTCCCGTACATTGGAGGAATATCATCACAATTCCCAAGGGGGAACTGATAAAAGGCAGTGCCACCAGGGAAGTTGTAGTGGTTCCAAGTCAGTTGGAAGGAGTATTATAGCCATAATTCACAGTATTATCAACTTTAATACCAGTAGATTAAGTCCATCTGGACTATTTCGGATACGTTGTAGTCAATTATCTAGGGTCAAACTAATCAGAGTTTCCAGCTATCTAGGGGCTCATATTTCGAGTTTCAGGGCCATAGTGGTTCCTCGAGTGGTTCATGTCAGGGTAGGGCCCTTCAGGGTCCTTAAGAATGTGGGGATTTGGGCTATTATTCTATATATTTTCCTTAGAACAGAGCCTTTTATGTAGTAACTAAGATCGAATAGTATTCAGATAGTATATTAGATAAACATGGTAGTACATCCACCCGTGGAGCTTATGGTAGGGGTATAGTGGAAGATGAAGGGGCTGAGAAGGAGATAAACTAGGCATAGGATGTCGTTAGTTGTATGCTATACCTGAGAGTGTAGGCAGAGAATTTTGATGTTGTGACTATGGGTATGTTTGTGGCCAGCCTGTTTAACATTATTTGACCCTAGTTCTACATATTCCTATGATATTTGCTTACTTTTCTAGTTTCTTTTTTATTGTATATGAGCCTATGATTATGCCCAGAGTGTGGATAATCTCATAGAATGGTTTTTATTCATGGATCATGTTTATATATCTTTTATTGTGACCGTTTGGGAGTTGGACACTCGGGATGATCTTTTGGCACTTAATATTAGTGCCTTTGATGTGATACTAGGAATGGATTGGTTATTCTCTAATCATACGGTTATGTATTGTTATTCCAAGACTTTTAACATATCTATGTTCAGTGTACCCTAGGTGATGTGTTGACCCTCATGGTCATTTATGATAATTAC
>JBDJHY010000014.1:5925082-5952457 GCA_039654485.1 Withania somnifera | reverse complement strand
CTTGAGGAGCACATGGACTAGCTAAAATAACAATGTGACCATTATGCCAAGTATGGACATACTTAACATATAATCAATCATCGAAAAGAACCACAAAGGCTTTGTAATCCAACAAATTAAGGGATACTTGGTCAGTCAAAAAGCTTTTATAAAGTGGAAAATTCAATAGAACAATTACAACTATGAAAATCAATACTGGGAAAAAATGGTTAAAGAAATACAAAATGGAATAAAGAAACTTTCACTTGCCAGGTTACTACTTCTATGAACATAGATTACACTAATACAAGCCTGGTATCACATATGCAAATAGATAGAAAAAATATATTGCTCAAACAACTTATCCCAGGTACCTTCAACACTATCAATCATATTATTAAAAATTGAAACCCATAAAGCAGAAGAAGTAAATGTAAGGCAAACAACTTCTTTCTTTTTCACATTTTCCTTTTCCCTAAGTATACTTTCATCTTCAACCAAGATATTTTAAACTTTGGGAGGATCTTCATACCATTGTAGGTTATTATAAATAGTATAGCCCTTAAGAACTATACCACTATCAAAGTTCTCACCACTACATTCCTTATTAGGGGAGTCTTTATCAAACTTGAAGAAGATATTATTCTTTAAGAGAGAATAATGAACTACAAAGAAAGAACTAGAGCATGAAATTTCACTCTCAAAAAGACCAAAATGATTTTTAAAATTATTTTCAAACACATTTTCTATGAGCAAAACAAGTGATAAGATCCTCAATAAAATGTATGATCAAAGAGTCACTCCTATTCAATGGACCAACTTCATTGAAAAAATCACTAAATTGAGGCTCATTAACAAATTCGTAAACATCCGCAACTAAAGAATCAAAATTAGGAACAAGTTGATCACTACAAGACAATGCGCTATCATTCAAATCATGAGTGTTTACACTAGGTGGACACAAGTTAGCCTTGCAAAAAGGATCAACGAGATCATCTATAGGATCAACTGGTGTATCCATTCTTTTAAATTGCACATTATCAACATATGTGTAAAAAATCATGAAGCTCGCATGAAGACAAATTATCATTACACTTTGTCTATTTGAAATGATATAAGTGCTAAGGTTAACTATTGTATCTTGAAATTTGTAATACGACTCTTCTTTACTTGAGGTTGTTGAGGAATTTCTTTTGATTTCTCCTTGGGAAGTTACTCCTCATATACCTGTAAAATAGAAAAAAAGATACAAGGAAAAAAACTAATACCCTTGTTAGCTTATAATAAGGGATCCGTGCTGACAAGTTTCACACATGAGTTCTCTTGTCCCCATCATTCAAAGCTTTCCTTATCCCATAACTAAATGTAAATCCTCACTATTTTGAGCCAACTTTTTTTCCCTTTGCACCATTGACATTCCTTTTCTTTCCTTTTCCATTTCTTCTTTCTTGTATGCTTTTCGGAGTTCCCTCATATTTCTATTATCCTCACTTACTTGAAAGGGTACCAATGGTGCAAGAAAATAATTTTAAAATTATTTTCAAACATATATTTTCTATGAGAAAATCCTCACTCACTTAAAGGAGTGTCTTTCTTGTATGCTTTTCGGAGCTCGGCATAAGTACTTGTTGTACCGCTTATGATAGTTGACATTCCTATCGATTTTTCAAGGTCTACCAAGCAACATGTGAAATTTTAGAATGTGCATTACATTATAAAGAATTTAGTCTTTATATTCACCAATGCCAAACTTGACAACTATTTGTTCGATCACCTTTATTTCTCTCCTTTCATTAAACAATTAGAGTTTGTAGGGCTTGAGGTGCCTTTGTGTGGGTAGCTTCAACAATTCAACCGATCCACCACTCACTATATTAGCACTACTCCTTATATTAATGATCAAAGAACATATATTTTTAATTATCGAACCTAGCATAAAATATGTTCGTGCTTTGATCAAGTTCCTCTTTAACTAGGAGTCCCATAAGGTATGAAAGATTCAAATTCACCTCTAAATGTTCACCACTTTTTATTGATATTGTACCTAAAAATAAAGACACAAAATAAAACAAATATATGGTTAATGGTTATAGAAAAATCTCACAAGCACTCAAATAAACAAATTTTGATGTATCCTATCAATTGGGGTGGCCAATGTTGAGACTTGTTCGACTTAGTGCATTGCAATGAGTTCAATCTTTACCCAAGGTCCGGAGTGATCCTTATTCTTAAATATCAATTGATGACTCAAATAACCAGACTTGAATCAAGAAATAATTAAAGAAACTAAACTAAAAAAGCATTCAAAGAAATAGCTAGACGAAATAAGGACTCTAGCACCAATGATTAACTTAGTAGATGAATTACCAGTTGAGAATTAGTGTTATGAATCAGAAAAATGAAACAAGAATTAAAGAAAAGAAACGAAGGATTTAAAACCTTTAACTTGAGCTTTGAAGAGTGTTTTAAGTCATCAAGTAGTATATTGGGTCGTCAAAGAGGTTGCGTGTTCGCCAAAATTTATTTAAAGTTCACCCAAAACTTTTGAGTTTCTATCACAACTAAACCCATGTGTATGGGGAGGCTGTTCGCCTCCCTGGGGACGGTCAAGGGGGTGGATCGCCAGCTTGGCATAATGCTGAGCAAGTGAATTTTTTTCCCTCTTTTGTGGGCCCTATTTGTATATTTTTATTCCTTAATATATACCTTCTTAGGGAATTTTCTTTCTTGAGAACACCAAGAACACTTTTGAATATATGAATATTCTCAAAACATGAAGAATAAACGAAGATCCAGAAATAGCAACTTCTTCAAATCAACCCAAATTTTGATGAAAGTTTAGATCTATGCCTCTCTTGATGTGAGAAACAAATATCTCAACTTTTAAACTCCAAAATCCAGGTCTTTAAAGCAAGATCTCAAACCCCATTTTCAACCTTGAACTCTTTTAACCCAACAATGGAGATTTTGAAACCCAGAATTCTGCTAAGCCCAAATTCAAGTTCTATACTCGCTTTGTATTAGATAAAACAAATCTAATGCTAGAAACTCAAACAAGACTCAAAACCAAACCAAAATTTTGGGTATTTTCAGATATTTTTGTTTATTTTTGCGTTAACAAACCCAAAATTAGATTTTTTTGAAACTAGATCTACACATGACTCTCATGCCAGATGGTGTAAATCTCAACACGTGGAAGAAAATGATAAAATAAAAAGGATAGATGCAATATGTGATTTGTATACAAATCAAGCACCATAGATAAACTTAGCTATAATGAGCTAAATCCTCCTACCAAGAACTCAACAAGCAATAAATTAGAAGAGAAGAGACACAAATTAAGATTAATGTTAAGCAATCCACACTAAAGAGCGAAGACCTCCTATTTAGACTAATCAAAGAAATCACTAGTTCTATAAGAAAGACAAAAAAAAAGAGATGGATTAAGAACGATGAATATAAAGATTCAAAACCCTTAATCACACAACCTATTAAGCACCCAACCTATCAAGTGGACCTCAAGGGGATGATACCCTAGCAACCACACTTATCAAATAAGTGTTCAACAAAAGCTTGAACCAATCTCACAAGTGATGTTCAAAATTTAAATATCATAAAAAACTACTAAGTAAAATAAAATCCTAAAGTGCTTATTTATACTAAACTAAGAAAAGAGGAAGCTAGCTTATTATCAAAACAACCTTAATAACATAAGGGTCTTGTTTGGTCTTCATTTAAACTGTGAATTTGAAAATCATGATTGTTCTATCTTCATTCCACTTTTTTCATCCAAGCTATTATCCAAATGTCGAATTGCTTCACTTTTAGTATGAATTGGTCCTCCCAAATTTTCCTTGAAGCCTTCCTGATCACAATAGCTTGTGCTTCCTTGGCTAGTTCTTGAAGCATAGAGTTAGCGTCTTCCAATATCATATCATTGCTTCATAGAGAACACTAATTTAATGCATTATATGAGTTCATACAATTTAATATTAATTAACAGGGAGTCCATGTTTGCAATTAATATACTATATTAAATTAGTATACTATATACCATTTGATCAATTTTTAATCTTTAGCCATTATTTTGATTCCAAACTCTAAAAAAATAATTATAGTTCAAGCCTTAAGGTTGCAATCAGAAAGTTACGCCCAGTGTTTACTAAAATGGTCGATTTTAAAATTTTGCCTCTCAAATATCCGACTTGAATTTTTATCCCCTAAAGAGTGTGGTTTTAATTTTTTTACCTTGCTAAGAACTCTTGTTTATAAGACAAAAGTTTAAACTTTTACCCATAAGACAGATCTTCATAACATTTCAAGATTATTAACTTGCACGTGTTGACGAGAAGTTTTGCCTTATGCGCAAGAGTTAGAATGTCTACCTTATGAGCAACATATTTAGTTTTGACTTTTACCTATAAGATAGAACTTTTGATCAATTGTGCAAGTTAATTGTCTTGAAATGTGATGAAAATCTTATGATCAAGAGTTAAAATGTTTGCCTTATGAGTAAGAATTATTAAACGGGTCTGAAAATCAAATCACTCCTTATAAAAAAAATACTCCCTCCCTTCCTATGTACTTGTCGTCCTTACTGATAATAGATATTTTAAAATACTTATCATTTCACAAAATCATGGCATAGTTGAATATGTTTTTCCTATTTTACCTTTAATAATAGTTATAGAGAGATATTGATATGATCGAAAAAAAATGTTAATTAGATATGAGTAATAAATAAGTATAATTTAGTCAAATTATACTTTCGTTAATATTTCTCTTAAACGATATATCAATAAAAAATATTTAGGAAGGGAAATAGTATTCTATAAGATTTTTTTATATAAAAAATAAAACTTTTTTACATAAATGGTGCTTTTTAATCTTTTGTTACCCATTTCGGGTAAACTTTACATATATTACATTTAATAGCATATTTACAGTTTGTATTTACCTAAAATAACATTACCTTTAATGAGCTTTATAATATCTAAATTAGTCGATTATTTTCCTTCTTCTTCTCCACTTACCTCAGATATTTTACACAGACAAAAAGTTTACTGTTGTTCATGGATAGATCTAAAGGAATTTCTCCAATTTAACGAAGCTTGAAGCTCCTCGTTGGAGAAAATGGAGAAGAAGAATTCTGGTCACTAGAGCAAAAGCTCCTCGTCGGAGCAGTGTTAGATTTGAAACGGTTTGCTCCATTCATTAGAGCTTCAAGCTCCTCGTCGGAGAAAATGGAGAAGATGGATTCTAGTAACTGAAGCAAAAGCTCATCATCAAAGTAGTATAGATCGGAAACGGTTTGCTCCGGTTCACTGGAGCTTGAAGGTCCTCGCCAGAAAAAATGAAACAACACTCCCAGCCGAAAAAGTGGAAAAGACGATGATGATAAAAATAGGAGTTGTGAAGGAGTGTTGTGGTTGTTCCAGTGACACGAGTTCACAAGAATTAGTGGGTTGCAGAAAATACGACATGTTGTTGGTTGGTGACTGGAGTTACATGGAGAAGAGGGGACGTAGGCGAGGTTGGTTCTGGTAGTCCGGTGGAACTGTTGGTGAGTTTCTCCGACAATAATGAATCTGTTGGAGATGGTTTCACGATAAAGATGAAGACGAGGAAAAAATTGTATTAAAATCATATTAAATATTATTATAATTGTAATACAATTTAAATTTAATATTATACATTGTTATGAACTCGATAGTTGTTATTCGAAAACATATATAATATAATTATTATTTTTTATTTATGTTAAAACATATTATACACGAATTTTCAAACATTCAAATATTATTTAATTTAGTTTATGTATTAAAACATTAAATTTATTTTAAAAATATATTACATATGTTTTTAGCTGATTTTGCTATTTTTTATAAAAAAGTAAAACTATAATCTGTAAGAATAAAAAATATGTTATAATTCATAAATAAAGTTATATAATACACTATGTATGTAAATTGACCAAAATAAAATTTCAAAACTAGCCCATGTTAATGCCATTTGTGAATTTAAGTTGGTTGCAATACTATGCATTTTGGGCACGATAGGCAATAACAATAACAATATCAGTAATTGCCCAACAAGTAAGGTCTAAAAAGATTAAAGTGTACTCAGTCCAACCACTACCTCATATGTAAGTTAGAAGGGCTGTTTTCGAAAAACTTTCAGCTACGACAAACATCACAGTCTAGTACAATAATAAATAATATAATTATTAAAAATAACAAGCAAATAACAAAAAGAGCGTCGCGTAGAAAATAACATAATAGTCAATCTAAACAACAATCCTCAATTCAATATCAAAGATAGGACACTAGCCTATTACTAACAAGCAAAATATCTTAACAGCAAGAAACTCACATCTAGCACCCTAATTCATGTCTTCTACAACTTCGTATCATATGTCATGTTAACAGTTTCATATCATATCTAAACAGCTCTTTCAAATATTTCTTCATCTACCTCTATCTCACTTGAAACCATACAACAACACTCTATCACACTGTACACTAAAACATCAAACCCCCTCCCAAACCATTTACTTCTCCCATCTTATCTTACAAGGCCCGTTAAAATAAAGCCTCGCTTGCTGTTTTGGGTTCTACTACGGAGTTTGAGAAGAAGCCACGCTTACCAATTTTTGTGTATGCGGATAAAATAGCGGACACGTCCCCTTCACTCTCTAGCCTTCCTCTCAGTTTTGCATGTACACTCTCATTAAACACACACACTGAACAATAATGCATCCAGCAAAATTTTGATTTGCCCAATCACTGAATTTGTTGCCAAACAATGATGCGATCCCTATTGCGGAGGAGGATTCCGACTGCGAACGGAGATGGAGGAATTTTGGTGTTAGGTTTTGGCAAAAGAGGTATTTGTACGAGCTGTAGAGCTGTGTTGTTGCCGCGATTTGGTGGACCGGAGGTGCTTGAGTTCCATGAAAATGTAGCTGTTCCTGACCTAAAACCTAATCACGTGCTTGTTCGTGCTCGTGCTGTCTCCATCAATCCCCTTGATACCAGAGTTAGTTCAATTGCTATTTTCAAAATTTACTTCTTTCTTCTTGGAAAATGTTGCAAAATCGAACTATAAGTACAATTTTGTGTTGGTACTTGAAACTTTTGTTCGGATGATTATATGAGAACATAATATATAAACACACATTCAAATTTGGCTTCCGCGGGCAAGTAAGCACTCCAGCACATAAAAACACCTGTTAAATGCATCTATGGAAACCCCTGTTAACAAAAAAAAAAGAAAAAGTGACATAAATTTTGAGTGTTCAATTGACACACTGAAAGACGAGTTGAGGTGTCTAGATATGCATGCTCAACTATCTACTCAGAGTTGGAGGGTTTAGTTGCTAGTTGAGGCCTACTTAAAGTGGCTATCTATGTATTATGCGTTATTATGAATCCTCTCTAATTTGGTCTGTTTTTGTGTTGGCTGTCATCCCTGTCTTATTTTTCTTAATAGCAACTATATGTGTAGTTTTTTTTGATGATTTCGGAATAATTGAGGCGTCTCAATTGAAAAAATATGCTTGAAAGTGAATATAGTAAACGGGCATCAAAGAGTATGGCTTAGTGGTAAATGAAGTTGGTCGAGCACCATGAAGTCTCAAGTTCAAATATCAGCATAGTCAAAACCACTAGGCAATTTCTTTTATCAATTCTAATCTTGGTGGACAAAGTTACTTGGTATCTCTTTTAGTTCCTTTTTTTCTTTTATTGAAGGGGGTGACACGTATCCCCTAGAATTAGTCATGACGTGCGCAAGCTAGCCCAGACACCATGGTTATCCAAAAAAGAAGCGCTTAAAGTGAATAGAAGAAAAGGGCACCTAATACAAAGTTGCGCGGATTCTTCATTTTTGATGCCAATACGCGTATTGGATTCTCCAAAAATACACTAAATTTGGCGAATTTGAGATGCACCCGTCGACATTTGTGAAGAGTCCGAGCAACATACCCCAACAATGTGGCTTAGTGATAAATAAAGTGGGTTGAGCACTATAAGGTCTCTGGTTCACATTCCAGTATAGACAAAACACTATGTGAATTCTTCCTATCTATTTTAGCTTTGATGGATAGTTATCGGTACTTGTGTTGGTGGGAGGTGACAATTATCTCGTTGAATTATTCGAGGTGTGCGTAAGTTGGTCCGAACACCATGGTTATAAAAAAAAGTAGAGGAAAAGTGATATATAGAAAATTCTTCAAATTAGGGCAGATTTTGATGCCTTTGAGACTTTTTAAGCAATCTATGGTATTCATCTCCTTCTTCCTTTTGTTTCGGGGTTAGAAGGCATAGAGAGTTTCACTTTGCAGAGTTTTCTTGAAGAAATAATCTCTTACACATACTGGAGCGTCTTTGATCAAAGTTATTGGCCCCTTAATTTTTTTTCGTGAATGTGCCACATGGAAGTTGTTGAATAAGTTAACCTCTTCTTAACTTGATTATCAATAAAGATTTTTCTAATCATTCATTTTTATAAGAAATAAGAGTCTAGGAATTTAATAAGTGAAAATCATGCTTCGGGATGAATAAAGTAGTGCTGTGAAGGAAATGCAGTGCTGATAACATATCAAAACAAATTTCTATATCTTTTCTCTTATTTAACTGTGGAAGAATTTGTTTGTACATACATCAAGTCAATGTTGACCAGATATTAATTTGATTGATACCATTATTCTACTACTAAGAACTGCAAATAGTTATAAATGCTTGGACAAATGTTTGCTCTAAATCTTCTGAACTTATATGTTACTAGGAAATTACGCCCTAGAAATTGCGATCACAAATCCATCTTCACATTATTTTACATTGAGCATTTAGTAGATGTTTTAATATGTTTCAGATGCGATCAGGATATGGACGTTCCATTTTCGAACCACTTCTACCATTGATTTTGGGCCGAGATATAAGTGGTGAAGTTGCAGCTGTTGGAAATTCTGTTAAGTCACTTACAGTTGGGCAGGAGGTATTTGGTGCTCTACATCCTACCGCTGTAAGGGGTACTTATAGTGACTATGCTATTCTTGCGGAGGATGAACTTGCTCCAAAGCCAGGATCACTTTCGCATGTGGTATGTTATCATTTGGTTACATTACGTTAGACAAACTTCCTAAGAATACTTTTCTGCTTTTAATCTTTTTCAGGCTATTTGTAATCAGTTACAGAATCAGTATCTATCTTGTTTTCCTACTCAGGAAATCCCCTCCCTCAGCCTGCATATTAGGTTATCAATGTCTGAAAGTTGTTGGAGAACTAATATCCCTGTCAATTCCCATTCTTGTTATCTCAATCCTATCACATCACACATCTTGGTTTTTTTACTACTTTAGCATGCTAAGGTTCTATTTGCTGTTATGCAGGAAGCCAGTGCCATCCCATTTGCTGCCCTAACTGCTTGGCGTGCGCTAAAAAGTACTGCCAGAATAAGAGTGGGGTATGTTTATTATCTGATAGGTTAAATTATTTCACTGGTGAAATAATTTTTTTCTTTTTCCCTTTTTTATCCTCCTTTGTGAAGAAAAGGAGGATGAGAAATGTGTAGTCTGTACTTCTACATTCAGTACTGCAGATGCACTTCCTATAGACACTGTATGTATCTGAGGTTCATCATTTAGACTTGAATAACTACCTGTCAGGGAAAAAGGAACTGGAAATTAATGACTCAAGAGGGCTTCCCTCTGGCCTCTGCAAGTATTACCATGTCATGAAGCTAATAAATTAAGAAGGTTTTACTCCGCAACTATGTCGCGGAGTCATGAACGTTCTCTAGAATTGTTGTGCTTTTAAGTTCTGCATTTCTGTTTTCCTTGTTTTGGCGGCAAAGACTATTTCCTGTTAGAAAGAGTATTACTGCTTCAGGTAAATTATGATCATCGAATTTGTTGAGCATGTCATGTGTGTGAAAAGTATGTGAAGGGATTGAAATATCACGACTCTGTTTAGTGTTTTCATCTTCTTTTTTTTTTTCAGTTTTCGCTAAGCACCTAAGTGAGCAATAGATAAAGTTACTAACTGGGGTGTCTATGACCAGCATTCTATTCTTTGAATGTCTCTCCCATTGGAGCGTATATAAACTTTTGTAACTTGGAAGTGCATAAATAAGTTTCAAGATACGTTTATGTTGGCATAATGGATAAACATGGAGTTTCTCTGATGCTGCTGAACAAGATTCTTAAAGATGAAAATTGGTCAAAGCTCCTGTAGTTTCGGGTCCTTCTGGTATAATTTGTTATCTTGTTTGTCTATCATATTAATTTTCTATATTTACTGTCCTATTACTATTTGTTGTTTTTATTACTATCTGCTATTTCTTGTACTTCTATTACTTCCTTTTCTGGCTGCTTTTGACTATCTTTTCCTTGAGCCGAGGGTACAGTATTTCTACATCTAAGGTAGAGATAAGGTCTACATACACTTTAGCCTCCGCAGACCCCACTACGTGGGATTATACTAGTGTGTTGTTGTTGGAAATTGGTCAAAAGAGGATGGCTTTTCCTGTACTTTGAGAAACAGAATGTTGATTCACATGGATTCAAATGGTTCAAGATTGAAAATGGAGAAAGGGAGAGGAGAAGACGACTTGGTGATATTGCTTTCTTTTGTGGGGTAGTTCTACTGATGGATTCCTTATGTACAAAGTACTATTCTCTAAGACCTTGTCTCTCATGTATTCATGAATGAAGGAGGGAAAATTGAGTTAGCAGGCTTAGAGTTTCAATCTAGGCTAAGAGTTATTTAGCGGAAAATCCTTGATCCCTCCGTCTCTTCCCCCCCCCTCCCCTCCGGTGGTCCTTACGGCCACCAGACCCTTTCTCCCTTCTTTTACAAACTTCACTATTGTGAATGATGGATAACACCATCTATCTCACAGTAGGTTTTAAATCCTTTGACATAGAAAAATTAGTAGGGGCCAACGACGTATGATACGAATGGACGGAGCAGAGCAGGAATGCCATCACCAGGACCTCTTTTATCAAAAGATCGTTGGAATGGATAGGGCAGACCATGAAGGAAGCATCCAAAATGAAAGGAAACACTGTTAGAAGATGGAGGAAACTAGAGACACTATCTGAGATTTATTTAGCACGTAACTTTAACAAGTTTGGACGCTACATTAGCTTGATAAACGTGAGGGGAAGCAGGAGATCAGTTCTCATTGTCCCAGAGTTGATGACTAACTCTGGATGGGTGGGCAATGCAGAAAAGATATCCATGTTCATAAGTAGCCACAAGACGAGGAATAACATTGAGAATTTCAAATATTCTGATAGCAATATTCCGTACGCAGAGGCAGTCAAGAGCATTAAATGGGGTATTAGAAATGGGGTAGAAGTAGAGATAAATCATGCTACCAAAAAAGGAGATGTCATCAGCATTAAAGAATCACCATTAAATCACTGTGAGGTATTAAAGAGGAGTCTAGTAGGAGCCTTTAATATCTCTGCAAATCTCTCTGAAATTCAAAAGTGGGCTGGTAATCATTGGAAACAAACTCATGGACTAAATATATATGAAATGGGGAATGGACTCTTCCTTTTTGAATTCACCACGAAACTCATTGCAGAACAAGTCATGGAAGGGGACTAGTTATGGATGAAAACCCCTTTAAAGCTTCGATTGTGAAATCCATCAATAGGAACGTTTGGTTCTAGAAATATACCCAAATCGACTTGGATAAGGATAGTTGGTCTCCTCTGCATCTCTGGTCACAAAAAGTCTTCAAGACCATTGGAGACTACTGCGGAGGTTGGGTTGAAACAGAGGAAGAAACCACACTATGAAACCACGTCAAATGGGCTAGGATTAAAATTTCGGGTGATGGAACCAATATTTCGAGGGAGCTCTCAATCGAAAATGGTGGGGTCCTTTTCACAATGCAAATCCAGACAGAAAGTCCGACAAGAGTAGCCATCGGAGAAGAAACTTCAATAGACCCTTTTATCCGGTGGAGACACATGATGAACCATGTACAACTAGGAAAAGAGTGATGGAGACATATGATGAACCATCTGAGAAAGTTCATCTAGGGAAAAGGGTGATGGAGACACATGATGACCCCATGGGTCAACCCGAAAAAGTGGGGACCATGCATCTAATTCAAACTTAAACAAGCCAAGAGATTTAGGCCAGCCCTCAAGAGAAACACCTTTAGGCACAAAAAATATGTTGGGGCTAAAGTAAATCAGAATCTGTTAAATCCAAGGTGGGTTTAAATGAAGAGGCCAATGCGAAACATGTAAAGGATCTTAATGGGCTAGCAAACATTAAATCTTTAGCTTCTCAAATTCTTGAAGCTCTTAAAAGTAGGGAGATAAACGCAAAAAAGAATATGAAGGAGATAAGGACTGAGAAGAAATAAGCTGGTGAGAGTTCTCACATGCAAGTACAAAATTCGACATAACCTAACGAGGAGAGAAGTGTGACGGAACAAGAAGAAGAAGGGGGCAGGTCAGGAAGACCAAATCAAACAGAAGTAAGAGACACCGAGCTGCAGATACAACAAATTCTGGAAGCAGAACTAGTAAATATGCAGACTCCTCCCGATAAAGAGACGATTGAAATTGAGGCACCTAATTGGGTGAATTCTCATATTTTCTAATTGAGTAGTACATATAGAGTGACCTTTTGAAGGTTTGAGGAGGAGACTCTAGCTCTTTTTATGAGAATTGATGAGGAAAAACAGAGTTGAACAATAAGAGCCCTAGGAAAGATATCAGTACTCGAAAAAGTAGGGAAATAGGCAAGAATGAACTCAAAAACCTTCGGTCTAGTCTTAATAAGAGGTGGAGGGTACCAGAAACAGGGGGGGAGGGCACTCAGTTTGATTGTTAAGTGAATATAAAACTGATTACATGGAACGTTTAGGGGTCTTAACAACACTAATAAGAGGCCGGTTAAGACTTGTTTGCAAAAATGGAAGGCAGATGTGGTTGCCCGCAGGAAACAAAGGTGAATAAGGGGACTGAGGTGATTGCACACCAATTCTGGCCTAGCAGATGGATGAAATTCGGTTCATTGAAGCAGTTGGCAGCAAAGGGGGAATTATTCTCATGTGGGACAGTAAAGCATGGTCTGGTAACTGGGTGGAGGAAGGTACGTACTCTATTACTTACAGGTGAATCAATTCTAAATTCTTTTTCCTTGGTATTTCACTGGAGTTTATGCTCCACATAGCAGAAGTGAAAAGTTAATTTGTTGGGAAGAAATGGTTGCAATGAAAGAATTGTATGAAGGACCTTGGGTTATGGGTGGAGATTTCAACACTGTGAGACTCATTGTGAATAGAAAGGGGTGCAACAGAGTCACCAACATCACAAAGGATTTTTTCCAGATGGATAGAAGATTTGGAGATTCATGATCCTAGCTTGATCGGAGGAAAATTCACTTGGTTCATGGGCGAAAATCATCATAGTGCTGCAAGATTAGACAGGTTTCTAGACTCTGGAATGAGAGGAAAACTTCAAGAGCATCAAGCAAAGCATTCTCCCAAGGGTTGGTTCTGACCATAATCCTATTATGTTAAATTGTGGCAACTGGGAATTAAGAAATCCTTCTTCAAATTTGAAAATGGGTGGCTCTAGATAGATGGCTTCATTGATATGGTACAGGGGTGGTGGAATAGCTTCGAGGTAAAGGGATGCCCAGCTGAGTACCAAGCTGAGATTGCTGAAACAGAAATTTAAAAAGTGGAGCAAGAAGATTTTTTTTTTAAAAAAGTTAGCAAAAAAAATGGTTTAGTGCAAGAACTTGTTGGCTTAGACAGGACCTAGAATGAAAGAACCCTTAATGACGATAAAATGGTGGTAAGAGAAACAATCCTTGTAGAACTTGAATAACTGGCCAAGCAAGAGGAAGCTAGTTGGAGACAAAAATCTAGAGTACTTTGGTTGAAACAAGGTGACAAGAATACCAAATTTTTCCAAAGGATAGCAATAGCCCACAGGAGATACAACACAATTGAGAGGTTGGCTGTGAGAGGGGAGGAGACAATGGAACCTGAAGAGTTTAAGGAAGCAATGATAGACTTTTATGTCAAATTATATTCTGAACTTGAGTCTTGGATGCCTCCGCTGGATCTCCCTGGATGCCCGGCAGTGTCAACAGAAGAAAATGGTTACAAAGACCATTCATAAAAGAGGAAGTACTATTAATCATTAATTAATATGGTGGACAAAGCTCCTGGAACTGATGGATTTATCATGAAGTTTTTCAAAGTATGCTGGGGAATCTTAAAAGAAGACATGATGCGAACTATACAAAATTTCCACCAAAGGAGTGTGTTTGAGAAATCCGTCAATGCCACATTCATTGCATTAATGGCTAAGAAGCCTGGCGCAACTGAGCTAAAGAACTTCAGACCTATCAGTCTAATAGGAGGAGTGTACAAAATTATTTCAAAGTTGTTGCCTGATAGAATGAAGTCAGTGATGGAGAAGTTGGTCGATGAGCACCAAATGGCTTTCTTGAAAGGTAGGCAAATACTAGATGCAGCTTTGTTGGCAAATGAATTGGTAGATGCCAGAGTCAAACAAAAGAAGCCGAGAATTTTGTGTAAACATGACATCGAGAAAGCTTACGACCATGTCAATTGGAATTTCCTCTTGAAAATTCTGAAGGACACGAGGTTTGGTAGCAAGTGGTTTAGCTGGATCAAATATTGAATATCAAGTGTGAAACACTCTCTTATTATAAATGGGAACACAGAAGGTTTCTTTCATTCACAAAGGGGACTCAAACAAGGGGATCCTTTGTCTCCTTTTTTTTTCCTGTTAGCTATGGAAGGGTTAAATCACGTGCTTAGGATAGCAAAGTCAAATGGATGGGTGAAAGGTTTTAGTGTGCAGAATGGAGAAGGAGAAGGTTTGGAGATTACTCATCTACTATATGCCGATGATGCTCTAATTTTCTTTGAGGCAGAAGCAACTCAAATCAGGCACTTAAGAGCTATTCTCACAATTGTTGAAGGGGTATCAGGCTTCCATGTCAACTAGTTAAAGATCCATCTTTTCCCTATTAACCAAGTGGACAATCTATCTCTTTCAGCGGAACTGTTGGGTTGCCAAGTAGATACATTGCCAACAAAATACTTGGGATAACCTTTGGGTGCCAAGAATAAATAGTTGGAAGTGTGGAATGTGGTGAAGGAGAAATGTGAAAAGAAGTTGTCTAGATGGAAAAGTCAATATTTGTCCTTAGGTGGTAGGTGACTCTCATCAAATCAGTGCTTGATGAGCTACCTACTTACATGATGAGCTTATTTCCTATTCCTAAGAATATTGAGAAGAAAATCAATAGATTGAGGAGATCCTTTCTCTGGAAAGGAAACAAGGAAAAAAGTGGCTACAACCTAGTGAAGTAAGACTCACACTTGGTAGAAAAGAAGGTGGTCTAGGCTTGAAAAATTTGAATATTCAGAATAGCAGCCTCCTACAATAGTGGCTATGGAGATTCTGTGCTGAAGACGGAACCTTTTGGAGATTTATATCACACAAGTATGGACTACATAGCCGGTGGACTACTGAAGAGGTGATGGGTACCTTTGGATGCAGTGTTTGGAAGACTTAGAAGACTCTGACAACAGTTTAACACTAACATCAACATCAATGTTGGTGATGAACAGAGAACAGAATTTTGGAATGACATATGGATAGGGGAGGAAAATCTAAGGAGTCAATTCCCTCACTTATACACCCTGAGCCTTCAGACCAGTGCTACTGTGGCACAAGTTTGGAGCCAACATGGCTGGAATCTCGAGTTTAAAAGGGTCTTAAATGACTGGGAAATTGAGGAAGTTGCTAAACTTGTAGGGGTTCTTAGTATTTTTCAAGGTGTAACTTTAAGGGCTGATAAACCAGTCTGGGAAGTGCATAGTATAGGAGTCTATACAGTAAAGTCTTGCTACTGGAAGACGAACTCGACCCTATCTTTGACTGAGAAATGGCCCTGAAAGTTGATTTGGAGGATTGATTGCCACTGAATATTTCATGTTTTGCTTGGTTGGTAATCAGAAAAGCATGTCTTGCTCCCAAGATTCTGCAGGAAAAAGGCATGCAGATATGCTTAAGATGCTTCATGTGCGAGGAAAAAGCTGAGGTCAATAGTCATCCCTTCGTTCACTAGCTGCCATCTTTTGGAATATGTTTTTTAGTATCATTGGAGTTAGTTGGGTGATGCCAAACTCTACTATGGAGCTTTTGTGGTGCTGGATAGGAATTGGAAGCAAGGGCAGAAATGATAAATGGTGTAAGATCACACTAGTTTGTATTTGGTGGACCAATATGGAAGAGAGGAAATGCTAGGTGTTTTGAAGAACAAGAGTTCAATTTGCAGAAAATGAAAATAAATTGTATTAGTCTTATACTTTTGGTGTAAACAAGCGTTGATAGGGGAAGCAGTAGATATAGTTGATTTCTTAGGAAACTTGTAGTTTTACAACTCCTATGGGGGTGTGCCCACCACTTTTGTGGGGTGTAAGTCTCCAATTCATCATCTCTTGGTTGATGATTTTTTTGTGAATATAAAGTTACCTTGTTTCAAAAAATAAAACCGTAGCATATTGTACTTGCTACTGGTTATATATTAAAAAAAAAAAAAAAGGCAGCCGACCAACTTATTGCTTACAAGTCATAGCCATCTGAAGTGTTAATCCTATTTGAGAGGTCAAAGCGCATTTAGATCAGTATTCCGACGATAGCCTTTTACTTCATGTTGAAGTCATAATAGTGAATGAATCTTGATGGATTGACAACAATATGATGCCCTCGAATAATGTGTCCTGTTTATACTGATTTCATTATTTCTCTGTCAAATTATTCAGGCATAGGGTATTGGTCATAGGAGGAGGGGGAGCAGTTGGTTTCTCTGCAATTCAGCTAGCAGTGGCTGCAGGCTCCCATGTTGCTGCTACTTGTGGAGGAGAGAGTATAAATCGCATTTTGGCAGCCGGTGCTGAACAAGCCATTGACTATACCAGTGAGGTGAATTTGCAGTAGTAGTTCACATGTTTAACCCCATCATGTTATTTTATTTGAGCATGATATACTTGATTGGTTTTTATAATGGCATTATTGGTATCAGAATATATCCCCTCTGTTCTTTTGCTAGGATTAACTTGTTTCCTTGTTTTCAGGATGCTGAAATAGCACTTAAGGGGCATTTTGATGCTGTCTTGGATACAATTGGTGTGCCAGATACGGAGAGAATGGGTATTAGTCTCTTAAAGAGAGGAGGGCACTACATGACGTTACAGGTTTGAAATTGTCTTCCTTCTGTAGCCGCGAAATATCTTCTGCCTTATTTTCTTATGAATGCGAATTATTTGACGTACCATCTCAAGCAAGGTTTCCTATTCTTTTCTCATAGGGGGAGGCTGCATCAGTGACTGATAGGTACGGACTAGCTATTGGTCTTCCTATGGCAACAGCCATCTTGCTGAAGAAGCAAATGCAATATCGATATTCTCACGGAATTGGTATGAGATCTTCTGAGATTTCTATGGTCTGTTCTATAGAAATGGTTTTTACCTGGTGTTTATGAAATTTTAGGACACCCTTTATCCAAAAACTAAAAGGGAAAAAGAAAAAGAACATGAAATTTTAGTTCACCCCTAACTATATGAGATATGTTCTTCCTATATGCTAGTGGATTTTCAAAACGAAGTAGAAAGTATAACAGGAACAAGAATACTGTAGGTGAAGTCCTTGGTAGTATCTTACTATTAGCTGTAACTCCTACAGTCTGATTGATGATATAGACTTGATTCGAGACTTTTTATTGCATTATATCACAGTCTGGTTTTGTTGTACTTGGACTATTGGTTGAAGAGGTTAACAGAGGTTATGATCTGAATAATAGTTAGATAAAACAACTAGAGAGCCGTTTTAAATTTACCTGAGTTTGTGATGTTAACAAATCTTTTAAGGCAAGAACTGAACCAGGGGATGATACCTTCTTCACGACTTCATCTATTTAAAAATATGTGATGCTTTTTTCAATTTTATAGTATACTCATTCTGATTTGACCGCGGCCTTATTTTTTGGGATAGGATAAATATCAGCATATTTCATGCTTATTGACTGGTTTTAGAAGGACTTTTAAGTGAGAATGACATACTGATCCGAGATCGCTGATCTTCGTTGAAATAGATAAGAGGAAGAAATCTCCATCCATTTACCAATATCAGATAATCTAAAGTACATGGTAGAGTCATTCTCATATTGGTATGACCTTATTCTTTGGAAAGTGTGTATGTGTGTTAACATTTAACAGGTTTTAGAAGGAGTAAGTGAGAACAACATAACAAGTCTGACCTCCATTCCCTTAATTGGGCTCTCTCTCCCTCTCCCTCTCCCTCTCCCTTTTTCTACTTCACAAAGTTTCCTTGGAGGAACAACCTTTAGGTAGTTCAGGGAAAATTCCATATGCATATTTGTTGAGGCAATTTTGGTCCTAAATCCTATTTGATAGTTCTCTCTTTCTTTTGCTGATAAAAGCAATTAATTTTATTGATATATTGGGGAATCAACCTGCATATAAGATATATACAGGTAACATGTAAGCCTTCATGTTGACATGATTTTTTACAGAAATCATCAAAATAATTGGAATATCATCTGTACTAATAAATGATCAAAGAAAAAGAAATTTCCAGTAGCATCTGCACGGGAGTTCTCAATCCTTCAGAGGCTCTTCAATCTTTTTCCTTCTGTTTTGTTCCCATAAGCTCTAAAGAAACACCTTGTTTTATTTGTCTTTTCCTTCTGTACTTCGATTCAAGTAGCAAATCTCTTTTGCATGTGGCATTATCCACTCAATTTCAAAGATATTCCAACCTGTACACTATGTATCCCGTTAAGCTGTAGAGCAATAAGTGATTTACATCTTCTCCCATATTCTTGTACATGAAGCACCTGGTAATAATGCATAAGCCTTTTATTCTCCACATTCTTCTAGTCTTCAGCTGCTGTGAAAATAAAAATGTCCTGTGTGATGCTCTAGGAACCTAAATGGAGTTATAACGAAACCTTTGTCCTGATAATATTTTGTAGAAAGACCACTGTAAATAACCAGTACTTTCTCATAAACAGGAGTCAGTGCGCTGTTTCTGCTTCTAGAAGATAATATAAATCTTACGTCCTACCCTTTCATTATATTTGTCCACAATCTTGCTCCATATGTTTGCTTTATCTGATTTGTTCTCGATTCACTCCTTTGAGCATTATATTTGTCGACAGTTATTCTTCTCCACTTGACTCAGTCATCTACGTGAAACCTCCATTAACTTTCTTAGTAAACCTCTGTTAAGAAATTCTCAAATGCCGCAAGAGACCTGCATCCCTTCTAGGTTACTTGACAATATTCCAATTAACTAGGTGGTGCTTCGCCACCTCCAACCCATGTACCACCAACAGATTTCTCTGTAACTTCTTCCATTTTCTATGCCAGTTATGTTGTCAAAGGTAGTAATGACATGTAATATAAAGGGAATGCTACACAAAGTACTCGTTTTGAGTTTCTTCCCCCTTGATAAATATATCTTCTACCATCTCCATCTCTTCTCAACTTTCCATTTACCTGATTGAATTCCACATTGTTCTATTCTGGCATGTCGATCCCAGAGGTAATCCTAAATAAGTCACCGAAAGAGATCAGCCTTGCAGCTAAGAAAAGTTGGCAATTCTTTGATTTTGCTCACTTCCAACAGGTATGATTTCGGTCTTCTTTTTGCTTATTCTTCAACCTCTTAAGCTGCTTAAACCATAAAAGTATTTCCTCAGGTTGAAGTCTATCCGTCTCAGCAATGCACAGTGCAAGTGATCATCTTCAAATAGAAAATGAGAAACCTTTAGACTCTTATTTCTCCCTCCTAGCTGTGGACCTAAATCCCTTCATACTTGTCCTCCTGCTACATTGTTGATCATTTTGCTTAATGCTCGTGTATCAATACGAACAACATAGGTGAGAAGATCCTTGTACACAAACCTCTTGTGTCTCGAGAAACTAGTGGGGTTCCTATTGACTATGATTGATTATTCTCTACTATAGTTCTCTGAAGGAGATAATCTAGCTTTGACCAATATCTAATCTAGATTCCGTTCAAATTAACTGCTGGGCGGACCAAATCCGTTTGGACACACCCTGATTATCTTTTCACAGTTTTAGATTATAGAGATATTAATCTCTAGGTATGATAGGCTAACAAGGATAAAGTATGCCCAGGGTAACTCTCGCTCTTAGTTTAGGTTTTCAAATAGCAGGAACTTGATTCCCTTGTAGCAGGTGACCACTTTTTTTAAAATAGCATGTGACGGCAGTTAGAGAGGGGTAATTTTTGGTCATGCATCCGATGTTTTGAATTAAATATTGCGGCTTGCTCATTATTTGGTATTTGTTGTTGTTAATAACTTGGAGACTCATGGGTCAAAAGCCTTTAATAGGTGCTTTAAGTAATGCATTTCTTATGTTTGCATGATACAGAATATTGGTGGAATTATATGAGGGCTGATGCCGAGGGTTTACATGAGATACGGCGGTTATCTGAGGCTGGGAAGCTTCAAATCCCAGTAGATAAAACTTTTCCAATTTCACAAGTGAGAGAAGCTCATGAGGCCAAGGATAGACGACGAATTCCTGGCAAAGTGGTGCTGGAAATTGACTGATCTAACTTGACGAGCTTAACCAACAGTACATGGATTTCAGTGCACAAGGCTATAATGTCCCATGCAATCTGGTATTGCACTGAATATTTTGATGGCACATATATGATATCATCTGTCTTTGCAGAATAACCAGAACCAATTTACACTTTGTTGGAATATAGGATTCAGATTAAGTCATTAGGGAAGAAAAAATGTGCAACCTGTATATCCTCGGGTCATTCTCAATTTTTATTTTCTTTTAAGTATTCATCATTGTTTCTTTGTCATGTCAAACTTTTTAACGGAGTCATGTACGGTGCTCATGACCATAATACGTCTTAGGGGATGTTGCATTTTGTTCTTAGGAAAAAAAAAAAGGATTATAATGTTCTGAATTTGGTTACAGTTTTCTACTTTGCATACTGGTTGGTTAACTAAGGGTATTTGCTCATTATCCACGTGTATAATTCTTATATTTACTACATGTATATTTAGCAAAAAGTGAAATATATAAATCCATTTGCTTGTTATAACTTACTTTACGGCAAACAAATAAAAATAAAACTAATAGTGAATTAAAAATCTATAAACGGAATATCAGGGAATTTATTTTTTATTTTTGGTAATTTTAATATAAAAATCTTAAAATAATAATTATTACCGTAACGCAAGATAGCTTAATAAATTGAGTTAGAATTAATTTTTAGAAGTTACATGATAATTTTATAATTAAAAAAAAATTAATATCTTAATTCAGAAAAAAAGAAAAAAAGGGAGACACAGTGCATTTTGGTGAAAGATATCTTTTCTTTATTTCCCTATCATGGTGCTTTTGTCAGTATCATTTACTATTATTTTGTCAATAAATTCGTAAGTAAATAATTTTTTGACAACATTTAGACTTTATTTCCCTATCATCAATGGTGCTTTTGTCCTTTCCTATGTCTTCAAAAGTAACTCTTGGCTAAGGCAGAAGCCACTCTCATTACCCCCACATTCTCCCCTCCTTCAAGAGGTCGATGGCAGGGCATATTTATAGTGAAAATGAAAATATACATATTCATTAACTACTCTCATTATATAAAATGGGTTTAAGGTTTAATTATGAAATCGTTGAAAAAATAGGATGAATTGAAATATAGCTATTATACTAAAATTCGGTGCAAAAAATCAATTAGACTGACTTAATAAATAAATCAGAAAATAAAAATAGTCTCTTAATTCATTCCTTCCCTATATAAAACTGATGAAGAGAATTTTAAAATTAAGTTTTTCACTTTTTCTCAATTTTTTTTACTTTATTTTAAATTTGTATTTGGCCATGAGAATCTCAAATAAAATTAAGGTTTTAATTATTTATTTTTTAAAATTTAATAGGCATTTGACCATGTAATTTTTTCACTTTTTCTCAAAAAAAAAAAATCACTTTATTTTAAGATGGTGTTTGCCCACGAGAATTTTAAATAAAATTTTAAAATTTTATTTAAAAAATAAAATAGGTTGAAACATATTTTCACTTTTAAAAATTTTTATTCAAGAAAATTTATTTTTTATTTAGATTTTTGTGTACATATAATAACTCTATTTATATAGTTATTATAAATAACTCAGACGACAACTCCCATTCTCGTTTGAGAGTGTGTTTACTCTTAGGGGTCGTTTTGTAGAGTGTATTAAAGAAAATAATGCACGTATTAGTCTTGTGTGCTACTAATACCTTGTTTGACACATTCTTTTGGCCGATGTATAACTAATGCTTACATTAGTTATACAATTTATTGTGTATTGAGGTATGTATTACTAATACCATTCTTTTCTATATAATTATTTAGTAATACAAAGAACTTCAACACATGCATTAACTTGAATAATGGCATTATTATCCCTCATATCAGGAGCAAATTTAGGTTTTAAAAATGGAGCACGTGAAATCATAATCTCTTCGTAAAATCAAATATATTATGTATATATTTTTTAAAATTGAAATAATATTATATACTTGCACCCCATGCTACAAGAACACCAAGGGTGTGTTTAGACAGATACTATGGTATTATTACCATTTAGTACTTACACAACCTAGTAATTACTATGACATGTTTGATTTCCACCATGTTATTACAATGTAATTATAAGTGTATTGTTCGGTTGTACAAGTATACTTATATGATTATTTAAAATTTTAAAATAAAAATTAATTATCAAAATTTAAAATTAATATTTGACAAATAAAGACCTTTATAGTTAAATTAGGCAACTAAGATATATATTGTCTTTTAACAATATTAATTAATAATCTATGTTCTTAATTAATCTATGTTCTTAATTAATCTTATACAATTATATTTATATATACACACACACGTGATTTTTAAAAACATCTTGAGATGTATATTTAACAAAAAGATTAATATTATAAATATAATGTCATAAATATTAAAGTATATCTATCAATTCTAACCGAAAATGAATTGATTGCAATGTGAAATATCAAATTCATACAACTAAAATAAATATATTAGAAATAAAAAATATTAATATTAGTTCAAAAATCAAAATAAATTTCAACATAACATACATTAATATAATTCAAAAGAAAAGAAAAACATAAGTCTATAAGCTTATTCAACAAAGAATTCTTTTTAATTTAAAAATTTAAATTTTAACTCAATTATGCTAAATGAAAAAGATAAATAAGGAAAAAATTTACATGAAACCGAAAGAAAGTAAATGTTGGAAAATGATAATTAAGGAAAATCAAATATAAATAAATAAAATAATTTTTTTCTAAATATTAAAATAAAAAAGTAAAAAAATTCAAATATTAAAGATAAATAGATAATTAACATGAAAAAATTAAAATACAATTAGAGAAAGAATTAAAAAATAACCTTATAATTACACCATTTAATTACCAACAATTCACAGCTCTCCCTGATGAATTGAAGAGTGCAATTACCTTCTGTCAGTTACACCAAATTTATTGCTAACTAAGTAATTAGTTAACCAACCAAACATGTCATAAATGATGCACTTGGTTGATATTAAGTTATTTATTTAAGGTTTCGATATCGTGCACTCATGTTCTAGAAATTTTAAATTCACCTCCCTGTAAAATTAATTTTGTATTCTTATATAATGGAAAGAATGTAATAAGTGTGTTACAAACAAGATGAACCGACGTATCTTTTTTAAATGAAAAAAAAACAAGAATTTTATAACATTTGCTTTTATGGTACTTAACGACATTAATTCTTTTCTTGCAATAGCCTTTCTCCAATTTATATATTAGCACTACACATATGGTGGAGAAACTACACACCAGGAGAAGGAAAAAATCATACCAAGAAAATGAAAACACACCAAAGAAAAAGAAAAACAAATATCTTCCTCCGTTTCTTCTTAAGTTAGATTTTGTGCAATTAGTTTAGGCAACCTCCAAGCTTTCAATCATAAGTGCATGTCTTTGAAAGTAACTGTGGAACTTTGGGAGCAACCTACTACAACGATTTGCACCAAAGTCGAGATGAAATTGCTTTTAAAGCAGTGGCTTGTCACGACACAGTATTTGTAACTATTTTCTTTAATATTTTAATTTTTCTTCAATATCAACATTGTAATATTATTTTTTCATAATTTGAAAGCGATTTTGATTACAAACAATATTGATAAATGGATATTCTTTTGAAGAAAACTTTTCCAGATTTGTCAAAGATTGAGCCGCTGGGAAGAAATAATTTTAAATTGGTCATAAAAACTTCTGATTTTCTTTGAACAATTAGAAGTTGACTATATTTTATTTAACGAACCTCCAACTAATGGTTCTAACTGTACTATTATTTCGAGCACTGTTGTGGTCGTTGGTGATGTTGCTAAAAAAAGTTTAGAAAGGATAACAAAAATGTTAGAGGACATTCTTTGAACCATATGACTAACCTTTTATTTGATTTATTTATTATTTATAAATCTGCTAAAAAAATATGGGATAATCTAGAAAAAAAATATGGTGTTGATGATGCAGGAAAGAAAAAGTATGTTATTGGTTCGTGGATATGAAACAAGTTCACGAATATGAGAACTTGATTACTGATGTTCTCAACAAAGGCATGAAAATGTGAGAAATTTTTTAGGTCAATGTTCTTCTTGAGAAATTTCCACCATGTTGGAGTGATTATAAAAATCACTTGAAACATAAGAAAAAAAACTTAACTTCGCCAGAAAATGATCATTCAAATGAGAACCGAGGAGGAAAATTATCTCAAAAATAAGATAGAAGCTCTTTCTCTAATTTTTTCTAAAGCTAACTTGCGGAATCTTCTAATACTGTTGTTAAAGATAGGTTCAAAAACAAGCAAAATAAGATCTTGAAAAAAAAAGCAAGTGAAGAAGAAAAATTACTTCAACAAGGAGGAGAGTCTAATTAAATAATCAAAAGGACCTTGCTTTCTCTGTGAAAAACATGGTCATAAGGTTGTTCAATGCTATTTGAGAAAAGAACAAAATTCAAAGCAAGAAGATGTCCAAACTAATCTTGCTGAGGATAATAAAGAGATTGTTGCAGTAGTTGTCAAGGAGAACTTGGTAACTGACAAGACGGATTGGGTGTTGGATACATGCACTTCAAGATGTTTCTGTGCCAAAAAGAAGTTGTTCCATGACTTTGAGGAGTCCACTGATGACGAGTGTGTCTACATGGGTAACTCCATTAATGCTGGAGTTATGGGTAAAGGAAATTTTTACTTAAGTTTACTTTTGAAAAAACTCTAACCTTGAACAATATTTTGTATGTTCAGAAACACAGTTAGCAAGTTTCAGAAACACAGTTAGCAAAGGTTGAATACTACATTATTTTTGTAGATGATTTTTCTAGATAGACTAAGGTATATCTTCTTAAGTCTAAACATGAGATTGAAAATATGTTTTTGAAATTTAAAGCAGAAGTGAAAATCAATTAGATAAAAAAAATCAAGAAATTTAGATCTGATACGGGCAGTGAATATAGTACACTAAAAAATTGTGAGAAAAATAATATTATATATGAGGTTAGTGCATACTTTCAATAAAATAGTGTAGCCGAACAAAGAGATAGAACCCTTAAGAAAATAATGAATTCTATGCTTTTAAGCTCAAGTCTACCTGATAATATGTGGGGAGAAGCTGTATGTTATATTCTTAACAAAATTCCTCACAAGAAATTGAATAGGACCTATATGAATTGTGAAAAGGATTTGCCCCTAACTTGAAATTTCTGAAAGTATAGGGGTGTTCGTCTAAGGTTGAATTTTCTGATTTAAGCGGGCAAATGTAGGTTCTAAGATCATTGACACTGTCTTTGTTGGACATGCTCAAAATAGTGCTGCTTATTGATTTATATTTTAAATGATTATTCTATTTGTGAATTTTTTGAGCATATTTTTTCTTTGAAAAATAATGTGTCTAGTGATGTGCAAAATAGTACTTCTACATCTATGTATGTTAACTCTCATGTTGTGCCATTTTTTTATGTTACTTTTAATGAGTGTAAAAATGAAATTAGAAGGAGTAAAAGGCGTATAATTGAGACTAGCATTGGTCATGATTTTATCATTACCGTCTTGATTGAGAATTTTGACATTAATAATTTAAATAATGAATTAGTGTCTATGTTCTTACTAGAAGAAGACCCTAAGATTTATGAAAAAGTAATGAGATTAATAGATGCAATTTTGACATTAATAATTTAAATAATGAATTAGTGTCTATCTAATTACTAGAAGAAGGCCCTAAGACTTATGAAAAGCAATGAGATTAATAGATGCAATATTTGAAAAGAGGTCATTATAAGTCAATTAGATTCTATAATATCTAATAACACTTGGGACTTGTATGATTTTTCAAAAAATTGTACACCTATTAATAGCAAGTGGATATTTAAAAAAAAATTGAGATTTGATGCTACAATTGATAAATATAAAGTTGGATTTGTGATTAGGATTTTTAAGAAAAAAAAAGTTGTTGATTACTTTGATACTTATTCTCCTATGTCTAAAAGATCTCTTATTTCCTTAGCCTCTATTCATAATTTAGTGGTACACTAAACAAATGTAAAAATAAATTTTTTAAATGGTAACTTAGAGGAAAATCTATATGACTCAACCTGAGGGTTTTGTAGTCCCAGGACAAGAGGATAAAGTATGCAAATTGAAAAGTCGTTATATGAACTAAAGTAGATAAGTAAGCAGTGGAATAAAAAATTTAATGTCACATTAGTGGATAATGATTTTACTGTCAATTCATTTGATACTTGTGTTTATTCAAAATTTATAGAATCAAATTGTATAATTATATGCTTGTATATAGATGACATGTTAATAATTGGCACTAATGTGAAAGTTGTTAATGAGATTAAAAACTTTTTATCTTCTAAGTTTGAAATAAAAGACCTTGAAGAAGCAGATGTGATTTTAGGAATTAAATCCAAAGAACTGTTAATGATTTCTTTTTGTGTCAATCGCATAACATTAAAAAGATGTTGAAAAGATTTGATTGTTTTGATGGAATTTTAGTGAGAACACACTATGATCCTAGCATACACTTAAGAAAGAATAAAAATATAAGTGTTTCTAAGACTGAATAAGCTAAAATAATTAGGAGGGTAATATTTTCATGAACTATACTTGGTCAGATATAGCTTATGTTGTTAGCAGATTGAGTTGATATACTCATAATCCTAGTAGTGAACGTCAGA
>JBDJHY010000014.1:5910000-5921070 GCA_039654485.1 Withania somnifera | reverse complement strand
GAATCTAGAGATGCTAACTTTTTTTGGCATGTTTTTCCTTTGAAAAATAATAGTGATGCGCAAAATAATGCTTCTACATATATGTCTATTAACTCTCATAATATGTCATCTTTTGATGCTACTTCTAATGAGTGTGAAATAAAACTTAGAAGGAGTAAAATGCGTAGAATTGAGTCTAGTATTGGTCCGGATTTTATCACTCCTTATTGACTGAGAATTTTGACATTGATACTTTAAATGATGAATTAGTCTCTGTATACTTAATAGAAGAAGACCATAAGACTTATGATTAAGCAATGAGATCAATAGAGGCAGTATTTTGGGAAAAGGCCATTAAAAGTGAATTTTATAATTTCTAATCGCACTTGAGACTTATATGATTTGTCTAAAGGTTGTAAACACATTTAAAGCAAGTGGATATTTAAGAAAAAATTAAGACATGATGGTACAATTGATAAATATAAAGCTATACTTGAGATTAGGGGTTTTGACCAAAAGAAAGGTATTGATTACTTTGATACTTATTCTCCTGTGACTAAAATATCAACCATTAGAACTCTTATTACCTTAGTTGCTATTCATGATTTAGTGGTACACCAAATAAAGTCAAAATAATATTTTCAAATAGTGATTTAGAGGAAGAGATCTATATGACTCAACCCTTAGGGTTTTCTGGTCCCAGGACAAGAGGATAACGTATCCAAATTAAAAAAGACCTTATAGTTTTTAGCAAAAAAAAAATAAAAAATTCAATGCCCTTACCAAGTATTGATGAGTTAAACTACTTGTCTTGGCATGGAAGATGGACTAAAGAAGGCACCTAAGCAGTAATGTGAAAAATCTAACATCGCATTAGTGGATAATGATTTTATTGTCAACTCATCTGATACTTGTGTGTTTATTCAAAATTAATAGAATCATATTGTATAATTATATGCTTGTATATGAATGACATATTAATATTTGGCACTAATGTGAAGGTTGTTAATGAGATTAAAAAAATTCTTCTAAGTTTGAAATGAAAGATCTTAAGAAACAGATGTGATTTTAGGAATTAAAATCAAAATATTAGAGGTAGCCTCATTATTTCTTTCAACGGATGCATGAGAAATTTTATTACATAACGAACATATATGTTCAAAAAAACTCAGCATTTTTAGTCTCCATAACAGTGTCTCTATCGAGCACATCATTTTTAAAAACAAAAATCCTACGTGCAACACTATGTTCAACATATCCAGTAAGCATGCAAACAACAATTTTAGAATCAGTTTTTCTATTTTTAGGTTCAGGCAAAATAACTTTAATTAGACATCCCACATTGTAAATATTTCAAATTGGGTTTATAACATTTTCATAATTCATAAGGAGTTTTGCTAGTTCTTTTATGAGAAATTCTATTTTGTAAGTGACACACAGATAATATTGCTCCACCCCACAAATTATATGTGCATTAGAACTAAGTAACATAGAGTTCATCATTTCCTTCAAAGTTCTATTTTTTATTTCAACTACTCCATTAGATTTAGGTGAACATGACGGAGTTACTTCATGAATAGATCAATTTTTTTCAAAAAGAGCATTTAAAGACAAGTATTCTACAGCTCTATCAAATGTGACTCATTTGATTTTTCTACTAAGTTGATTTTCAACTTCAGTGTTATAAGAAATAAAAGCATCAAATGGGTCATTTTTATTTCTAAGTAAATATAACTTAGTAAATCTAGAAAAATCATCAATAAAAGTCACGTAACATTTTTTTCCACCTCCAGTCATAGTTTATTTGAATCACCTAAATCAGTGTGAATCAAAGACAATAATTTAGTTTCTCTATTCATTGAAAAACATGACTTTTTAATAATTTTAGCTTCAACACATATTTTACACTTATCGAAATTAGTTTGAATCTAAATTGGAGATTAGACCAAGAGATTGCATATTTTTTACATAACAAAAATTAACTTGTCCTAATCTAATATGACGTAAATAAATAGACTCAATCATATAAGTAGAAGTAGGTGCACTTATTGATAACATTATGTATACAATAGTCTTTTTCCACAAATTCATTATTCTTTGCAAATATAATCTTATCAGATTCAAATGACCTTTTAACCTAGCTTTATTTAGTAAGGCTTCAGAAATCAGTTTTGTCCGCATTGAATGAACTGTAGCACATCCAAAAGAGCTAAAAAATTCCTGAAGTAAAGCTTTAGAAGAACTTTTCCCTATCCAAGACTTTAGTAGTTCTTGAGTCTCTAAGTTAGACTACTTTACTATCATCCCCTGTTGATGTATAAGACGCAAATGCTTCTCAATTTGCACAAATATGTCGAGTAGCCCCTGAGTCTACCACACATTATTTTATATGTGCTACAATATTTATTTGAGAAATCACATCTACAATAATGTCATATCCTTCAGCTAAATAAGCTTTAAGAGGATTTCTCATTTCTTTGTCATTTTTCATCCTTGGTCTGCATTGTGCGGCATGATGACCTAATCTTTCACAAGTAAAACAAAAGGTTTTTTTTTCTCTTGAATTAAAAATTATTAGGCTTGTAATTATGAGACTTGTTATTAGACTTTTTATTGTTGTTCTGACTTATACTAAATTTGACTTGAGTGCGAGTTGCTTAGCTTTAAATGATTCCTTTTTGTTGGTATTTTCAATTAAAATATGAGTCACGATCTCCTCAATAGTAAAATTTTGTCTGATAAGTTTTTAGGCTATTTTATATTCACTCCATCAGCTAGGTAATTTCTCAATTAGTACTTCAACAATAATTTTTCAGGTAGTGAAATTCACTCAGCTTTCAATTCTTCAAGCAATTTTTCATATTCATATTCATTGAATTTTCGTTTCTTTTACTTCATTCATTTTCATTGATAAAAATTTTCCAGCACAAATTTTTATTTTGTAGCATCTTCAACAGTAAATTTCTTAATTAATGTTTTTCAAATAATTTTTACTTCTTTGCAACAACAATACAAATCAAATAACTCATTAGAAATAATTTGTAATATAATATGACGACATACTTTATTAGCATATTGCCAAGATTTTAAAATTTTATAATCAACATCCGCAGCAGGTTGTGGATATAGTAAAGTTTGAACACCATGAACATCAAGTAGTGAAAAAATACATTCTTTTCATTTTTTTTTAAATTTCATTAGCAAAAATTTTAATATTTGACACATTAGAAAATGACATAGCATAATGTAAAACAACGAACAGAATCTGTAGTACTACTTGAATTGGTAATATCAACAATAATTTCAGAAATAATATTATTAGCCATAGTTTCTTAAATTATTGAAAAAACAAGGTTAAAAAAAATACTTCTTATTATTAGCAAATGATAATACTGATAAATTATAACAATAATATAAATAATTTAAATAATAATATAAATATAATATTGTAGTAGTAAGTAAATTACATTTAATAATATCTCTTTCAGATTAATATGTTTATATCGTATATAGTATTTTAAGCAATATATAGATTATAATATTACTTTAGTAGTGCTTGGCACGACAACGATGACTCGAGACACTACTTATTCTTCTTCGTTCACTATTAGTTAGATGAAGTAAAACTCAATATAAACATAAGATTGTTCACTTGTCCCACCAATGTGGGAGAAATGCTTCTACCATTTCATATTTAAATTTCCTTCCACTTCTTTCCCTCCATATTTCACTTTATTTTTTTTTTTATTTTTCATTCACTTTCCATCTTTTATCTATTAATTTAAAATTAAATCCCATTTTGGTTGTTTTTTCAAATTTCAGTACAACTTGAAATTGTATTTAAATTTTTCATGACCAATACTGCTTTTTCAAATAAAATTGGGAAAAAAAAATGTTGCTTACTTGTTTTGCCTCAAAATGTTCAAAGATCTGAATTTTTGTATTATCGTTATAAAAAAGAAAGATTTGTCCACAAATAAGTCCTAGCATAGTACTCCCTCTGTTCAAATATAAATTTAATGTTTTGTTTTGATTTGATATGGAGTTTAAAAAAAATAAAAATATTAAATTAAAATTATGTCAAATATATCAAAATGTATTTTAATCTTGGGGTCTTAAAGATATTATATGAAAAGTTGCAATTTAGATATTGCTAATAAAAAAAATAAATTATTCATTTTTAGTAAAATAATAATAAGGTGGTACTACAATAACATAGTTTTTAATTTTATAAAATGATTATGAAATTGATTGATAGAGATTTCATATCATGATGTTAAAATAGTAATATTGAAAATGAAATTCAAGTATTCTATTTCACATATTTTAGGAACAAATTTGAGCCATTACACAATGATAAGGGCATGTTTTGAAATGGAGGAAATATTTTTTCTTCCATAATGAATAATTGTTGGCCGTTGCTCAATTTATAATGGTCAAATCGTACACTCAAAACAACATTATGTTAATTAATATTGTCAGTATCACTACATATTTATTACTACTACTACTCAAAGTTGCCCATTTCTTGACAACTGAAATAGAAGGAAGCAGCACATGCTAAGCAAGCTAGAGTGACGAGGACGTTTTAATCTGCTGTAGCGCTGCAGTAATCCAACGTTAAGAGTTTTGGCTGGCTTAAATTTTATATAATTATAAGATTTATTTAATATATTAAAAAAAATTTAAAAATTTATTATACAAAATCTTATTTAATATTTAGCTATTTTCAAAAAATTATCATCGAGTAAAGAACACCCACCCCAGTTCATTCTCGTAATACACACGCGGCAAGTTTACCGTTGAGAGACCTCATGATGTTTACTTAATCTTGGCTAATTTCCGTTTTTGTGAATCTCCATTAGGCTACTAGCCCTACCCCAGTAATCATCTTCACATTCAACTAAAGACAAACAACATGATGTTTACTTAATCTTGGCTAATCTCCTTTTTGTGAAGGCTACTAGCCCTACCCCAGTAATCATCTTCACATTCAACTAAAGACAAACAACAACAGTACTTTCAGACCCCACTTGGATCCCCCAATCCAAATGTCCTGCTAGCTAGCTAATGGACTTACACAGACCCCCATCATCCTAGTACAACTGAACTTCATTTCTTGTCTTCAATCTTCTTCTCATCTTCCATGAAACTTTCCAAATCCATTCTTAGTTCTAACCATGCCCGTCATGAGCCACCTCTCTCTCTTCCCCCTTCCCTCAGCCGGAGACTTAAAACCAATGGCAGCATTAAAGGTGGCCAATCACCAGCCACCTTTCCCACCGCCACAGGCAAGAAGCGGGGCTCGGGTTTCGATAACCCGGAACCTTCTTCTCCTAAGGTCACTTGTATTGGTCAAGTGAAAATGAAAACCAAGAAAAAAGTTAGGCAAACACGAAGCTTGTCCAATAGAAGGAGTGGTGTAAATTTTAGGAGAGTTGACCAAGCTGCACCTGAAGAAAGGGGATTATTGATTCAGAATCAGAAGGGTACTTCTACTGTTCATTTTCAGCAACAAGATAGAAATCAGAGATGGGTACATTTGCCATTGACGATATACGAAGCTTTGAAGGAGTTTAGCTGTTTGTTTCCTTGTCGTTCTTCGTCTTTCTCTACAAATGAGAAAGAAAAGGAAAGGAAAGGCAACGGATCTAGGGAAGTTGATGATAATGGTAATAGAGCATGTGAGGATGTTGTTGCTAGATGGATAGTTGCATTGCAAGATGGCGAAGGAGAAAAAATGGAGGAAATGCAAAGTAGTACAATGAGAAGTTCAAGAAGGCATGTGTTTGAAGGTATTGAATTCAAGGATATTCATGATGAGCATGTTGAATTGAAGGAGGGATTAGTTGAGGAAGAGAAAGGCAGAGTAAGCATTTGTGTTCCGCCTAAGAATGCTTTGCTTTTGATGAGGTGTCGGTCTGATCCTATGAAAATGACGGATATCACTAATCGATTCTGGGAATCACCTATACAAAAAGTAACTGATGAAGAAAATGAGGGTGTGGGAGAACTAGTAGATGCACAAAACTTTGAATGCAAAGTACTGGAGGAGGAAACTGTAGATCTTGTGGAAAATGAAGAACATCCAGAAGCAGTAGAGTTCATGGAATTGAAAATGGGAAGTAGTAAGGAAGACGACAAGTTCGAGAGCAGTGAATTAATTACAGAGACAGAGCAACAAGATGAAGTAGCAGCACAAGTCAGTTCCATTGAACAAGTACCTGAATCAATTGTAGATCAAACAACAGAAAAAATTCAAGCTAATCGAATCGTTGAACCAGAGAAAGAAGAAGAAAGCAGCATTCATAGAGGTTCCAACGCAGAATGTACAGAAACAGAAAATGAAGGAAAAGTTGTTGCTGAAGATGCTGCTACATTGGAAGTGGAAGAAGATGATGATGAGATATTCAAATCAACAATACAGAAGTTAATCAAAGAAACACTCTTATTGAAAGACATTGAAGAAGAAGTTGTAAAACAAACTTATCACAAAAAGGAAGAAGCAAAATCTGATGCAGCAATTTCAGTATCCGAAGTCGAGTGTACAAAAGAATCGAGAAATCAACAGAACAAATCAATTTTGCCAGACTGTTTACTATTAATGATGTGTGAGCCCAAATTATCCATGGAGGTTTCCAAGGAAACATGGGTATGCAGCAGCACCACCACCGAGAGGAAACAAGCTAAAAAGGTGAAGAATAAGGAAGTTTCTGAAGAATCAAAGAAGAGTCAATACTTCCCACTACAACCACCAAGAACGTCGTGCTCCTTGCCAGCGATGTCCATGGCAACGATGATAGAGCAGAAACTGCTAAACACAATGGCTTACGAGCCGTTAGTGCTGACGAGGTGCAAGTCAGAGCCGATGAGGGCGACAGCGGCTAAGCTTGCCCCAGAGACTTGTTTTTGGAAGAATATTGAGCCACATAGACGGGCTACCTTTGGGTTCGGGGAGGCTGCAGTCGGGTTTTGAGCTGACCGGAATTGTTCAAGAATTTATCCTGCATGGTTGTACTTATCCGCTGCTCAGCTTGTACATTTTCTTTGAACATTTTATCTCTACGAATGGATTTTTAGTTGTATAAGAAGAAGTAATCCTTTTCAGTTTTATAACTCTGATTTATTGAATGTTTTTATTTAAAGATCATCCATTACGTTGGTTTTTAGCCCTTTATAAAATTTTGATTTTATAATTTTTTGACAATTTTTATTTTATATATATATTAAAAAAAAATTAAATCTTTTTACATAAGAGATTTAAAATAGAATTTTATAAGGAGACTACAGTAACCTTTTCCTTCAATACAAATTTAATATAATATAGTAATTGAGCGTAGATCAAATATTTACAATTGACATTTTATTCAAATATGGCCAAGTAAATAAAATTATATTCATTTCTAAATGGTTAGTGGACCGTTTATACAAACGGATGATTTTTTCAAGAGAAAAAAAAAGAATATAATTTTTAAAATTAGAATATTTTACTATCTAAAAAAAGTAACATATTTATGGGCAATTAATTATGTCCTCGTCTTCACACAATAAAGTCATATGCCAACATGCAAAGCTCGCACCAAATGAATTTAACATAATGTACTCAATAACATGACACATCAAAGGCCATTTGACAACTTAACCACCGTTTTTCTTTTACTAAGCCACATTGACTATTTATACAATATTCTACAATACTCCCCCTTGGATATTCATATGAGAAGAAAATCTATACATGGTTATCCACAGTATGCATTGTTTGTTGCCTTATTAAAAACCTTATCAGGATAATCCAGTGGGATAAAAACCTTGGTTAAGGAAAAAAGAGTACAACGGGTATTCTTACTTCCCCTAATGAAGACCACGATTCAAACGATTAAGTCGTCGCATCCCAATTTTATGTACCACCCTCTCTATAGTTGAGGCTGGTAAAGACTTGGTGAATATATTTGTTGGATTATCACTTTAACGAATTTGTTGCACATTAATATCACCGTTCTTCTGTAGATCGTGAGTGAAGAACAACTTCGGTGATATGTGCTTCATTCTGTCTCCTTTGATGAAGTCTCCTTTCAATTAAGCTATGCACACAACACTGTCTTCGTACAGGACCGTGGGTACCATGACATCACTCTTCAGGCCGCATCTTTCCTTGATGGAATGTATTACTGATCTCAACTATACATATTCTCTACTTGCTTCATGAATTGCAATTATTTCGGCTTTAATTAAAAAAAGTGACAATGACAGACTACTTTGTAGATCGTCATGATATAGCAGTTCCTCCAAATGTGAATACATAGCCAGTCTAAGATTGAGATTTATGCGGGTCTGATAAATAACCTGCATCTGTATAACGAACAAGATCTGCACAATATTCATTAGAGTAAAATAGACCCATATCAATAGTCTCTTTTAGATATCGCATTATATGTTTGACTCTGTTCCAATGCCTTCGCATAGGGGAAGAACTATACCTTACTAGTAAATTAATAAAAAATGTTATATCAGGCTTCGTTGCATTAGCAAGGTAAATGAGTGCACCAATTGCATTGAGATATGGCACTTCAGGACCAAGGAGTTCCTCATTTTCTTCTTGAGGTCAAAACGGATCTTTATTCACATCAAGTAATCGAACAACCATTAGAGTAATTAATGGATGTGCTTTGTCTATGTAAAACCGCTTTAAATTTTCTTAGTATAGGTAGATTAATGAATGAAGATGTCATTTTCTAAATGTTCGATTTGAAAACCAAGATAAAGTTTTGTCTTTCCGATATCCTTCATCTCAAATTCTTTTTTTAAAATACTCAATTGCCTTTTGAACCTCTTCTGGAGATTCTGTGAGATTTATGTCATCAATGTAAACGACCAATCTGACAAACCCTAATGTCGTTTTGTTAATAAAAATACAGGACAAATGACATTATTTATATAACCTTTATTTATCAAGCACTCATTGAGGTGATTATACCACATATGCCCTGATTGTTTTAGACCATACAATGATCGTTGTAATATGATTGAGTACATACCTAGAGACTTTGAACGATATGTTTCAAACAATTTAAATCCTTCTGGGATTTTCTTGTAAGTTTCATTATCAAGTGAGTTATAAAGGTATGCTATAACTACATCCATAAAATGTATCTCAAGATTGTCATTTACAACTAAACTGATAAGATATCAAAATGTTATTGCATCGATAATCGGTGAATATATTTCTTCATAGTAGATGCAATCTTTGAGAGAATTCTTGAGCCACAAGGCATGCCTTGTATGTTTCAATCTCATTTTTTTATCGTACAAAGACTCATTTATAGCCAAGTGATTTTACACTATCGGGGGTTTGGACTATGTGTTCAAAAACCTCACGTTTAGCAAGTGCGTTCAATTATGACTGAATTGCCTCTTGCAAATTTGGTCAATCACATTTTTGCCAACACTCCTCGACAGATTGAGGTTCGAGATCCTCACTGGCTTGCATAATATTAAGTGCAACATTATATGTAAAAATATTATCCACCTTAATTTTTGATCGATCTAAATTTATTCCATCAATTGAATTTATTGAAAGTTCTTCATTTACTTGAGTCTCGAGTCTGCAGGAATATTACAATTAATCATACCTTGAACCTCTTCGTGAGATTCTTTTATAGTGTCATTTTGATCATTTTTCGTGTTTTTTTTCTAGAATTTTTATCTCTCGAACCCAATGGTCTATCACGCTTCAGGCATTTCTGGGACTTAGAAGCTATGACATTAGTAGATGGTCCTCCTAGGATATCGATTCGAATAGGCACATTCTCTGCAAGGACATGTGACTTTGCTATTCTTTTCAAATCAGTAATGCAGCTGACATTTAATTTGTTATTCTTTGTAAGTGGATGGTCTTCTGGACCTCCTACTCACATATTGGAGTAGGTGGATCAAACTGACCTCTTTTAATGAGTTTCTTTTTCTCTCCCTCTAATTGCGAAAAATTTATTTCATCAAACCGACAATCGGCAAATCTAGCAGTGAATAAGTCTCCCCTCAATGACTTAAGGTATCGAATTATGAAGGGTTAGTCAAACCCAACATATATTCCTAACCTTCTTTGGGGACCTATCTTAGTACACTGCAGTGGTGCTACTGGTACGTATACCGCACAATCAAAGATTCGCAGATGAGAAATATTTGGTTCATGATCAAAAACCAATTGAGACGGAGAATATTTATTATAGTCAGTCGGTCAGAAACGAACAGGTAATGTTACATATAAGATAGCATGCCCCTAAATATTAATGGGAAATTTCGTTCTCAAAATTAGTGGTCTAGGTATCAATTATAGGCGCTCAATAAACGACTCTGCAAAGCCATTTTGAGTATAAACATGAGCTATAAGTTGTTCAACTTTTATCCTAATTGATAAACAATAATCATTAAAAGATTGGGATGTAAATTTTCCAGCATTATCGAGGCGAACAACCTTGATAGGATAATTTGAGAATTGTGTCCTTAATTGAATTATTTGTGCCCACAACTTTGCAAATGCTGGACTGTGAGATAATAAGAGGCACACACGAGACCACCTTGAAGATGCATCAATGAAGACCATAAAATATCTAAACACTCCACTGGGTGGGTGGATAGGTCCATATATGTCCCCATGTTTATGTTCAAAAAATTTAGGGAATTTAATGCCCACCTTAATTAGTAATGGCCTCGTAATCAATTAGCCTTGGTGACAAGCAGCACATGAGAATTCATCATTTGTAAGAAACTTTAGGTTCTTTAACGGATGCCCAATTGAATTTTTAGTGATTCATCTCATCATTATTGATCCAGGATGACCTATTCAGTCATACCACAATATAAAGTATTTGAATTGGTAAACTTCTGATTAACGATAGAATGTGCTATAATTACACTAAGTTCTGCATAATATAGTCCAGAAGATAAAGTTGGCAATTTTTTCAAAACATATTTCTGGCCTGAGACATTCTTAGTAATGCCAAGGTATTTTTTATTCATTTTATTTATTGTCTCAACATGATACCCATTTCGGCGGATATCCTTGAAACTTAACAAGTTTCTTGGGGATTTAGA
>JBDJHY010000014.1:5881613-5897161 GCA_039654485.1 Withania somnifera | reverse complement strand
AGTGAGTGTTTTCCTCATTAATGGATTTGAGCTAGAGATAGTAAAATCCTAGTGTAGCCAAATTGAGTTGTTTTGCATGCTTGTAGCTTGGTTCGAGAGAACAAGTGAAGGAAGGTTTGTTAGCTTTCGAGAGAAGCTAGAAACACATATTAATTAATGTTCGAGAGAAAATAATTGGAATTCAAAGGCTAATTTCTAAACCTATGTATAATCAATTGAGTTTTAAGTTTAATATAATGGATCATTTGTAGGTTTAATTATCTTTGTTATTATTTGCACTTGATTGGTTTGTGAAGCTGTTGATCAAACCTTTGCTTTTATTTTATTTTTAGTTTTGTGACACTTTTTCATATTTTTGAACCCCCCATTCCATGCTATACCATTCGAGGCTTAGTTTTTAGATTAGTTTTGGTGTGTAATCGAGCGTTATCAATAATGGCGCTGTTGTCGGTATCAAACCCAGGTCACCTATTGTAGTCCATGTCTTTAAAACCCACGCCCTTATTTTGACCAAAAAATGAAAATTCCACCAAGAGGTAGATGTGTGCACCTTCTAGTTCCCGTGATGAGCATGCAAGCACAATAGGGTTGTCTTCCCTCCATAAAGAAGAGTGTGGCAAAATGGATGATGTTAGCCTAGATTGGCTATGATTGTGTTTGGAATTTCATCAAATGCTTGCACAATGGTTGGGAAATTGTCTTGAAAGGCATGCAGAATTTTTCAAAAGGGTGGTACAATTTGAATTTGACCTCTACAACTTGGAAGAAAAATTAAAATTAAAAAATTATGAGTTTGGTGTTCAATAGCAAGAGGTTGTAGAAGTTGATTTAGAATATGTATCCATGGAGGAGAAAGTGAGGATTGATTATTGGGAGTTGATGGGATTTGCGAGACATCCAATCCAAAGATTTTTCAAGATGTCAAAATCGAGGAGATGATCCTAGAGGTCCATAATAAAGTGCAACAATTCATGGTTGATGCCTCTAGTACAAATGGGGACAAGGATGCCAAAATGAAGCAACACATTGGTGTGTCTTAGATCACATTCCAACCATTTTTCAACATTGTGCTTGGCGTAGGTTGAATAAGATAAAGTATCCAAGCTTTGAAGAATGTTGATGGTAAGGAAGAAGATGTGTTCATATTGAGGTTTGAAATGCCAAGGCGACAAAATGATGTTCCTCATTTAAAGGCCAAAAAGTGCAAGATGCGAAATTCAAGTCTTGGCCTTTTCTTTGATTCACCACCATCCCATGTAATCCAAAGAAAGATTATCTCAAGTTGGGACAAAAATTCAATCTTCATAGTGGTGAGATAAATGGTAAAAGTGATGGTTAGTAAAATTTAATTTTTAGTTTGTGCTCATTGAGTTTTAAAGTTCATGTTTTACAATTTTTAGAGTAATTTCTTACTAATCCACATTGCCAAGTTGTTTCTTGGAGTGAACCAATCTTGCAGGTGACTTTTTGGAATTTTTGGCAAGAAAACAAGTAAAACCAACACTCAAGCTGAAATTTCCAGAAAGTTGGAAAAAGTTCACAGCTATAGGTAAGATGGTCTTCTCCATTGTGTGCATCATGTCGTGATCGTGATGTTGGAATTTTTTGTTCAACACGATCACCTAGGCTCTAAAACCCAACCATCATGATCGCGTCCAACCATCCGCAATTGTGTAGAAGGCTTCCCAGGTACATAATCGTTGTCAGTTACAAAAAGGCCAATAAATTCTTCCTTTATTCTAAAAACCAAATAAATCACCATCATTTGTTTTTCCTAAAGAAAAATCAAGTTTCTCTTACACTCATTCATCCCAACTTCACCAAGGTATGATTCTTGCCCTAATCTTTTCAATTATTTTGTGATGCAAATGCCCAAATTTTATGGGGAAATTTTTTTCTTTGTGAGGGCTAGTTTATTGCTTACAATTTTTGTGTGCTTGAAATTTGAAAAAAGTGCTAGGTGAGGTTGGTTTGAGTGAGAAATTGTGGGAAAATTTTTTAAAACATAAGTGAAGCAATTGCTATTAAAAAAGAGAAATAAAAATGGTGCCCACAACCTATTTTATTAAATACTCCAATGAGCACTGATCTGGCCAAGGGGACAACCATCGCAATCGTGGTGCCACCTTCGCAATCGAGTAATATGAAATGGTTGGCCTTCAAGATTGCGTGTGCCACATCACGATCAGGATGAGTAAAAATTTTCACTCTACACGACTGCGTGTACCACTTTGTGATCACGAGAGTAAAAAGTTTCACTCTACGTGATCACGTGTGTCCTCTCTGCAATCATAATGAGCACTGATCCAGTTGTAGAATAGTAGCTTCACATAGCTTGCAACGTTGATTTTTTGTTCAGTTTATTTGGCCTGTATTGATGCTTATATGTTGTTATAAGTACCCATAAAATCATTTGATGATCGGAACTCTTTGAAGGTACTTTGAGTTGAAAATGGTTGATGAACAATTTAAAAAGTGCAAGTTGACTTTGAGATGATATTCGACGATGATGATTATGACCAGGACACCTTTGTGTCCTTAAATAATCACAATTGCACGATCTTTTGGCCTTAAAGAACATCATTCAAGAAAGAGGGATTTTTATGGAAAATTTTGAAAGTAAAATGGCCGATTTAATGAGAGGTTGAGGACTACAAGGTGCATCTATTTTGCGGATAAGACTATCACTGCGAACTTTACATTATTTCGCGAATTCTATGCAAATGCCTCCGAGACTGACTTTGCAAATGAAAAGGTGGTCATAGTTTAAGGAAAGCAAGTATGATTCGATTTATATATCATCAATGCATACAACAACTTTTCTAATGATGATAATAGAATATACCTTAAAGAGGGTGAGAGAACGAGGGATGATTGGTTTGTGTGACACTTACATGGAGAAATTGTGCCTAAGTGGATAGAGTTAAAAGCTAACATTGAGTATTCTCAGTTCACAGCCAAGGCTAAAAATGGTTTTCCATCATCTGTGCAAGAATCAGTCTATTCGACAATGAATCTGAGGTGACCCTAGATAGGGGAAAAATCATTTATGCTCTCATAGAGGGGATTCCCATTGATATCGGGAAGATCATTGTGAATTTTATCCAAGAGGTGGTTATTTAGAGGACCAAAATACTATTATTTCCTTCCCTCATCACGTACCTATGCTACAGTGCTGGAGTTGAGAAGAAAGTGGGTGACCGAGAGAAAAGGCTAGAAAATTTCATATACCTGCTGAAAAAAGGGGATCGGGAAATGTGCTCAAAAGAGAAAGATTGATGTAAATGCCCCATCTTTTGGTCAGTTCTCCAAGAGCAAGACAGTTTTTGCCACTTCAATGACCATTGGGACACTCTATGTATTTTTACCCATTTCTTCTTCTCTTGCTTTGTATTGAATATTTGTAGTGTGTAGTATTTATTTCTTGTTTGAATATTGAAGATAGAGATATTTCTAGATTTATTCAAGATTGTTGGTTTTAGTTCTATCTATTCCTTTTATATAAACTATCTACTTGTTGATTAATATTTGGGTTTGATAGGTTTAAATCATTGTGAAGCTATTATATGGCAAAGGGAGTAGCTAAATGATTTAAACCTAACAAGTTAAGTCTTTTTAAATGTGTTTTGGTGATCAATAATTGGAATGATGCCATGGCTTTGCTGGTTTATCTTTTAAATGATACATTTGTTACTTTGTAATCTCTTCATATTTTGTGGTTTTACTTCTCAAGAAACGAGGATTTCGGCTGAGGGAGCTGATAAATTTAGTTATGTTTTCACTTATGGGATATGCTATGTCATTATATGAGAAACACTTTACCAGATAACCATTTATTTGGTAAAAGCTATCTGATAAAATTTGATTATGTTACTACCACATATATGGCTTATTTGACCAAGCTTTTATAGGCTACAAATATTTCTTTCTTTAAAAAAATAATTATTTTGAAAATGAGGTGTTTGGTCAATTAAAAAAGAAATGTTTCCACCAGCAGTACAGAAGCAGCTTTTTTTACTGATCAACAAATTTCTGCTCTCTGCAAGGCTCTTAAACAGACAGAAGCATTGACCATGGAAGAGTTTGAAGACAATAGGTTTTTTTTATCACGTGTATGTGTACAATGACTATGTAAAATGAAGAGTATAGTGATATCTGTAGATTATAGAAGAGAGGGAAACTTGAAACAAACCATTATTGAAGTTTGAAGCTGGCTGTTGAAGGTCAGATCTAATAAGTGTTGTTAAATTGAATGATTGATGTTGAAATAGCTTAAGAATATCGTTGCAAAACTAAATCTGAAATTTGAGCTCATTTGGAGTGGTTTTGGCCAATACTAGTGGTTTTGTTTGTGTATTTCTCCAAACAGTACTGCTACACTCAAGTTAATACAGCGTAGCTAACTATAGACAGTCCAACTAAGGCACATTGCTACAGCTGATTAATTCCTATATTTCAATTGAACGCTGACAAGACTAAAGTAGGCCTAGCTCATCCTAGCATGGTATACCTGTATCCCCCGATAATGATCATTCCTATTCGATATCATGAATAGGTATGCCTGTCAACCATTTCTTATAGGCGAGATGCAGGGCTATAAGTTATGGTATACAACCACTTCTTATACTGCTGTTCATACTGTCGCCAGTTAAGGTTATGCTTCATGTGTTGCACCCCTGTATTTGCAACACGACAGTGAGAACTTTCTTATTCAGGTTCTAATTTAGTGGTAATCCTGTGAGTCATACTAGGATGGGTGACCCTTGAGGAAGTCCGCGTGTCAACAAAGTACAGTAGTTTTTGTCAGAAGTGCACATTTTCTAGAAAGACTAGACAAATACTTTTGATGAAAAGTTACTGCTACTTAGAAACTTCCTTATCTGCATACTGAAGGTAGTGTTTTCCTATTCTAGGTTTTGGAAGAAACCAGACAATCAGCCGGAGGAAGTTCTTCCTACTGAGAAGTTGATTGCAGATGCATATTCAGCAATTGATTAAGCAGTTAAAGTAGAATGCTACATAGGAACACCGGAGCAAGAAGAAAACAATAGAGATCCATCATGGCTGATATCTACCAACTCTAGCTGCTGAAACTGCTTCTGCAACCAGAGTTTGATTTCGTCGACCTTTTCTTGTTAGATGTTGTAACCCAATGGCACCATGAGAAAACAGGTTCCCTGAGTAACATGAATGGATTTCAGTTTTTGTTTTCTACTATCACCTTGTTTATTGCACAACCACTGATTATGTGTTGTACCTCATTTGTATCAGTTTATATTTCTTGAACAAAATGCACTTAAAATGTGTTGGATACTTCGATTTCTGAAGGGTTTATTTGAGCTATTTTCTTTTCCATGTACTGTTAGAGAGAAAAAAGAGAAGAACATGTGAGGACAGAAAAAATGTAAATATGTTGTGACACCATGCATAATAGCTGAATCTGTTTATCTTAGTTTGAAAGAAACAAAACCTAAGGAGGAAAAACATTAAGGAATGTGCTTATATGCAGAATTATCAAAAAACACATGATGTGATGGTTTGATCACAGTGCTTATACACACATAGATGTTTACATCAGTTCCGGCTAGCCAACACAAAGCAGAAAAATCAATTCTCACCGGACATAACGCCATCAACTGGGTAAAGATGAAAAAATTCCTCTAACGCCAATGGATGTTGCATTGTATCGTAGATGTTTTAGCCAGCAAGTTCTCAGGTAACACTTTAACTAAGCTGATGAGCTTAGGCCAACACATCCAAAGAGACAGCTTGATGATTGTAAATTGATGCTTACAAAATAAAGCTAAGATGATACCAAGCAAAACTAGTCGCAGCACACGTATGGAGGATCCGAACCATACTCCTCCTTCATTCCACTTCTCAGTCTTCTGGTATGCATAACTTCTTCCATTCCCCGACTAATTCTCACAAGCTCCACCTAGATTTTGTCCTTGATTCTGGTGTCATTGAAATGACAATCCATAATCTAAATCTTTTATTATGGTGAACTCATCATGACAACGACTCACGGACAATTCGACAAGTTTGTTTTTCTCGTTTCGACTGTATCTCCACAATCCCCTACAAGTGATTGTATATCTCTATTCTAACATAAATAAGTAGCATTTCTTTTTAAGTAAGGTAAATCAAAATAAATAGCATTTCAAGCGAGAAATAACTAGCTGAGCATGTACTACCCAGTATTCTTATACTTCGTTACCCTTTTTGTTATTTCCATCTTCGATTCCTTTCCTTTCTCCTTTAACTTGTTCATGGCATCCACCAACTTGTTCGTCTTTGGCTCTGGCACCAGACTCTTTGATATCATCTCATTAAAATACGACAAAGCATCCTCTAATCTTCCCCCTTCATAAAGGCCATGAATCATAATTGTATACGACCGTTGATCAGGTCCCAGTCCGCTCCTTTCCATCTCATTCCAAGTACTCTTAACTTTATCTTGATTGTCCCAGCTCATAAACAACCTTAACAACAAATTGTAAATATCTCCCGTCATATTACTCCCGTTTTTATTCATCCTTTCCAAAATCCCAATAGCTTCCTCAGGCGTCTTGGCGGAATTTAACAAGTAACCATAAGTTCTAGAATTTGGCAAACAACTCTCTCCCTTGGTTTCCATCTCGTCTAAAAGCTCATAAACTTTCTCCATCCTCCTAATCTTGCATAAATTCTTAATCAATGAATTATAAGTGGCAACGTCAGGTAAACAATCTCGATCATTCATTTCGTGGAAAATGTCAAGAGCTTCAGGAATTCTCTTCTTGAAACATAATCCATCAATAATACAATTACAAATAGCAACATCTGGCTTACAACCTTTTTCCCACATAGTCTGGAACAACTCTACCGCCCTGCTTATCTTCCCCGATTTACATAGTGAATTTATGAATATCCCATATGTAAATTTATCCGGCTTACATTTTGAAGTTACAATCTCATTCCAAAATCTCTTTGCCTCTCGTGAATTCCCCAAAACACACCATCCATTCAGAATAATATTCCGCGTTTTAATATTATCCTTAATCTCATGAAACTTATTGTGGAACAAAAACTCAGCTTCTTCGACATGCTTATACCGACATAAGCACACAAGAAGTGTCTGAAAAGCAATAAGATCAAGCTCCAAACCCAAAAGTTTACGCTTATAAAAGATATCTATTGCATCTTCGACTTTGTGTGCTGCAGCATATCTATTAATCACAATACCATAAGTTCTTTCACTAACTAAATTTCCTCTCTTAGACATTTCGTCGAGCAGTTGGTTGAGTTCATCAAAGCGTCTCATACGGCCAAGAATATCGAGAATTTCATTGAAAGATCCAGTTGTTGGTGAATACCCACTTGTATTTTCACCTGCTAATACCCATTTGAAGAAGGTAAAGGCGGGTTTCCAATCAGAACGGTGTCGTTTAAGGACGTCAAGAATGAAATCTTCAGATAATGGGAAATTGCATTGACTGAGAGATTGAAAAATGTGACTCACTGGTTTATCTGCTTCAATCTTGAGAAGGTTCTGCGCTTTCAACACGTCGCTCTCCTGAGAATTTGCAGTAAAGTCGTTGGATTTTGTGTGCATGTGGCGAGGCGCCGTTTTGTTTGTTAGCACAAATATGGGTTGAAAACTGCACAAACGCTGAATTCTTTGGTAGAGTTCTTTAATTGCCATTGCGACTCTTGGATGAACTTTCTGGTCGAACGCCGGGAGAATGGATTTTATCAGAACAAGAGCAAGAGGAAAGACCCTTCAGGTTATTTGGATCTGCTTTGCTGGTTTAATAATATATATATTGTATGGTATGTGTTTTATATACTATAGTGTGTTTCTATTCTCTCTATCTCTCATTCTTTTGTAATATTTTTAGTTTTAAGTAAATAAAAATAAAAATTTTTGGTTCAGCATTCTTATAGGAGTTTTGCAAGCACTATGCAGGTACATTTTAATTTTGTCTTTCTTTTATACTCTTAATTTCTCTTAAGCCAGGACTATATCCGATTAAATTAATTATGTCCGGCTAAATTAATTCATATATATGTCAGCTATTTAAGTTTAGATATAATATATATATATTATAAAAGACACATGACTCAATTAAATTGAAGATTTTACCATAGTATATTGACTTGGTTTTAAGAAGGTGGTAAGTTAATTCCGGCAAATATTTTTTATTTTTATCCTTCTCTTATATTTTTTATTAATGACTATCTTTATTTTCAAAATTAATTTTAGAATAAAAAAAAGATAAAAATAAAAAAATTATGTTATAATTACTTTTTATTAATAATTATGTATTACCTTAATAATTTACTCAATAAAAAAAGTACCGGACAATTATTATTATGTTAAAAATATATTTGTTTGTCTTAACTCGGCAAATTAATAACTAGAAGTAATAAACTTTCTATGCACGGTAAATTTCCCTCCAAACCAAAAGTCTAACTCGCTTGCACACTAAGAAATTAAATGGATAATCGTCGTCTTAATTTAAATTTACTATCGTCCAGAAACACAAATTCGTGTTCATTTTGATAACGTGTGGGAATTTACCTAAATTGATCCCAGCACTGAGAACTTGTCATAACAAAATATCTCATTTACTAGTGCCTTGGAAAGGACTTTTTCTCCCCTTTCTGCTTCGTGGTTGCTCTTCCAAAATTCTTGTTTAATCCATAGTCAAATCATGCCTTTATACTAATACTTTATTTGCTTAATATAGTATCTTCCAAAAAGTGTCCAATTATAGAAGGCCTTGCTAGATTGAGTTGTACATAATTTCGGTTTATTTGTATATTACTTTCTATTACTTCCTTCTCAATTTATTTAATATATTTTATTTTGAAATTAAATTTAAAGAATATATGAAGACTTTTAAAACTTGTAATCTAAAATAGATATATATATATATATATATGGTTATAAATTATTTCATTACTAAATATAAAAATATGTTATTTTTTAAAATTTATTAAAAAAGAAAGTGTCTTAAATAAATTAAGACAAAAATACCCTTTTAATTGTCATATTTGGTGATTGCGGATTTGATGAAATCAATGGCGAGGTGTTTGATGGTGCTTAGTGAAGGGAAAGAAGAAAAAAAGTATATTATTAACTTTCTGAATTTGTACCTTATTTTAAAAAAAGATACTTCAACTTTGTGCATGCCCTATTACTTTTCTAAATAACTCTAAAATGAATTAATATGCCCTTTTTAGCCACCTAATATAGCGAGTATATGTCACTCTCCTAGAGAGAGTAGGGAACCAAAAAAAAAAACGTATTTTGATAGTCTTTTTAAATTAAAAGTTGTTTTTTTTTTCCTTTTCTTTTTTTACTTTATATTTTTTTCCTTTTCTTTTTTTATCCCCTCCCCTTTCTTAATTATTCTTAATTATAAAACTATGGTGGATTTTTTGGCTGCCAAGAATTGCGTTTTCGGTGTTGAACAATAAAAGTATTAGGAAAGGGCCAAACATACACCTGAATTATTCAAAATGGATTGTTGTGTTGTGTTTTTGGATAAGAAAAAAGTCATTCATTACACTTTTGGCTAAAATAATAACTTGCAAAATAGTTCCAAAATTCCCTTTTTATTGATGGTTGCTCCAAAACAAAAAAATGTAATGATTCTGAAAGTTATTTTTGATATTTTTCACAAAATTACCGCTTTACCCTTTTTGAGAGTTACCCCGAGTCATACTTGGTTAGTTTATGGGGTTGGGTTGGGTTGGGTTGGGAATTGGAGCTAAAATATTGTGGATTTGGGAATTAGAGCTAAAATATTATGAATTTGAGAATTCCTTAGAGATTGGAGGCCTTTTCTTGTTGAAATATGAGATTTTTTTAGCCGTATCTTGAGTTTCGGGCGTCAAAACAGAGTTCCGTCAGTTGCATTAGCTCCATAATGCGTAAATAGGTCTTAAGACCATTGTTATCAATCCTAGAGTTTTTGTGTTGATTATAACTCATTTGACAGGATAACATTGAGTTTTAAGGCCAAAATTGAAGTTTGGTCTATATTTGAGGATTTAGCACTAAGATTTGAATTTCTTCGATTCTGTTGGATTAAAGAGATATAATTTGGTGTAGGAGAAGGTTTGGGTAGTATTTCATGAGTTCCAAATACGTTTTGATACTTTGGATCAAAGTTTGTATTTTACCAATAATGGGGCATATCGTGTCATGAAGACCTTTGATAGCCATTTTGATGATTCCAATGTGTCTGTAAGATTGTTTATACTCAAAATTCATCAATGGTTTATGTTCATAGGGTTCTGGATGTGTTAGGGAGATCAAATGGAAGTTAGAGCCAAAACTGGGATGAAAGGAGGGCATGGGTCGTATCCTAGGGGTGACAAGACTCCCTAAAATCCTAAAGGGTGGTATGGACCATCCCTAAGCAGTACAAATCGTCCTCCAATACTTAGCTAATTTTTGGCTTCCGACAACTTTTTAATGGAGGGTAGTTTGGGGTTTTCACGTTCACCCTTGTTTATAAATGGGTCTTGCACGACTTTAGCCTCATTTTTACACTTCAAAACCTTGTTAAACATCATTAGAGATTGTTTATAAATTGAGAAGATTAAAATCATCAAGATCCAAAAGACTCAAGGGCCTTGGTAAGATTTACTCAAAATACATTTTTTTCATGGAATTCTACATATAGGTTCAATCTTGTTTGTTATTTTGTGCATGAAAATTATCGGGGTTTTAGAACCCCAAGATTTTTATGAAACAAAATGATATTTAATCTATCATTATAAACTTGGGTTGTGATTTTTACATAATAATTAAAACTATTTTGGTTGTTAATAGTGACTACAGACCCAAGTGCTTTCATTAATTACTTTGTCATTCAAGACTTTCTTCAAACACCTTTCTTACAACACTTTTATTACCCCCAACTCTCTGTATTTTCCCTATATCATTAAGTAAGTTTACACATAAATAGTTGGGAGTAATTCTCAATCAACACATGATTCAATCTTCAATGAACTTTATCATTTTGTTACTCCCCACCTAACACATAAACTTTTACGGCAATAACCTTACATTGAGGCCTCTCAATTTACTCATTCCTTTCTTTACTTTTCACTCCTTTTTCACTTTTAATTTTCAATTAAAGCACTTAGGAATTTGGATCTAATTCAAGTTCTATATAAGAAAAGGAATAGGCTGTATATGAAACTACTAAAGAATAGGCTATAGGCTTAACAGGATGAACAAAGATCATACATAAAGGTAGATAAAAAGAGGAATAAAACAAGGCTATCAAAGAAGGCATATATCATCTCCTAAACTAATATTTTCTATTTTTCTTTGCAAACACATCATGCAAGTTCTAGATACCATTATGCAACAAGGAATACACAAAAAACTTATTCACATAATGACACATACTCAACTCAAGAAGGATCACTATAGACTCTCAACCAACTAATTGCAAGAATTCAACTTTAAGCTAAAACATACAAAAGTCAAATAAATGAGCCTAGGTGTCTCAAAAGTATTTATTCAACTCAAATTTTCAGCATGTTTTACACTTCAAAATCACTTTCACCAATCATTCTATTAGAGTCTAACAAGAGCACTTAATCATCAATCAGTAAAAGGGTCCAATTTCTTAATCCTAGTGACTAATTTTCCCTCAAGATGGTCCTTCCTCCATCGTTGTGAAAAGTCCCTAAACTATCACTAAATTTTTTTAAAACTACTCCTAAAAATCAAAAAGGAAAAGGGATATCAGTTCAAATGCACCCTTCGGAAAAGAACTAAAAAAAATCAAGGGGTGGATGAGCGGTCTTTTACCTACAGACCCAGCAAAAATAAAATAAAATAAAACTAAAAACTACTAAAAGAAATGTTTTCAATTTTTTTTCAAAACTTTCGACATAAATAATGAATCCTATATACTCTCCACCCTAAGTAAATAGATAGGAAAGATTCCTCACCCGATACTCAATCATACTTTGTCCCTAAAGTATAAATTAAAAGAAAAAAAATTATAAATACTCCTTGAAGCCTCTAGGTCTAGCTAGCATTATGTTAATTTTTTATTTTTTTCACCAAAGTGGTCTGGAGGGCCCCACACTTTGCCCTTTTCATGCTCCGTAGCTCGGATTTTGGGTACTCAGACTTTCCCAAACCTATAAAGACCAAAAATAAAAAAAGGTGATACTAAAACAAAAATAAAAACTACTTACTACATATTGATTTGCCTCCCAACCAGCTCTTGATTTAACATAGCGACACGACCCATCAACTTTTTCCTCCCCCTTGAGGCTATGAATTATACCCCCAACATCACATCCATCTTTCTATTTCTCACATGGGGTGGTGGTAAGTAGAGAGAAGAACCAAGTATTGGATAGAGCATGTGAGATTGATTGTCTCTTAAGTGAGGCATCTTATTCTGAGTTTTATCCTCGAGTGCAAAGTTGAGAAGGTAGGGTTCTTATTCCTCATCCTCTCACTCCACCATTAGTTCAGATGACTCAAAAGACATTTCATCATCTAAACATAATGTTGAAATGTGTTTTATATGGGGTCTAATACATCCTACCCCCAAACTTAGACTGTGTGCTACATGCTTACTTTTACTCTCCTCCATAATATCAAGCTCAAGAAATGAATTATATTCAAATGGTTGGAATTGTTGTTCCTTCTCCCAATTCTGTATTATATCCAAAACTATATGCGATTGGACATTAAATTTCTCAATCTTTCTATTCAACTGGTCCTCAAGTCATGGATACATAAGCCAAATAGAGTTATCTCTATAATTAGCTCATCTCTTTGTTCGCTCATTATTTTCATTTGTTGTTCTAAAGACTCCAGTATCATATTCAGCTCATTTATTAGGTTAACCCAAATGTCCTCATCATCACCATATCATTCCTACAAATATCACAAACAACAGATATATCATAATAGTGGTTTGGGAGAAGGCGGAGAACATGCGATAAAGGTTAGGATAATCAATCAAATGACCATACTCAACACCACATATATGACAAACCTTACGTTCAGCGGATTTGGACACGCCTAACCCGCTCCTTTGAATAATAAGACAATCAATTTCCAAGTGGTTTCCTCTAAAAACACTACAAGAGTATCCATCATTAACCAACATTTATACAAATTTGACATATCAAGAAGAGTGAAGAAAAAATAAAAAAAAAATAAAATAAAAGGAAATTCTTTTACAAAAATAAACTATGTACAAATTAAATAAATAAGGAGAAAAAGTATAATATAGATAAAAAATTAACACCAAAATCCCCGACAAAGTCTAGTTTGTGGTGGCCCCTTCGAGAGATGCGGGTCCTTACCGCTGCATGAGTGTTATCTCGATGTGCCAAAAACTTTTTGTGAATTTTACACACACGCAAGTGTACGCGGTCTATCAAGTAACACAGTGGATCTTTTCAGAGCCGGGATATCATACCCACAAGAACTTGTAGTTTAATTGTCTATTAGGCCAAACTAGTTCTCGTTATTTATTTAAGTGGTGGAAAAAGAAGATATGACAAAATTAAAGTAAAATCTAAATAGAAACTATGTACTTATGAACTTTGGGTTGTCACTATACTTTGGAGAATTTCGAAGTTAAGACGTACTCTACTTTCATGCATATCTGTAGTGAATGCATTGGGTTATTTATCTTGGTTGTTGATCACGGGGTTGATAATATGATCATGTCTCTTGATAATCTAGCTATTTATTAAATCTAGCGAATTAACATCATTGAGGGGGGATATCCCGACTAGGTCCAACGCTTTAGGTTATCCTCCCATATTTGACCAAGAGGGTCATCTAGGTATATCTGTATCCTAGTTGCAAATCGATTTCCCCATGATGAGAAAAATACCCTCCCTATATTCCATGTTCTAATCTCCCTCGTCATCTCTTAAATACAAGGCGAGAATATAGATTTATCCTAAAGGTCTCGACTCCTTAGAATACTAAGTATAAGAACGTAGGAACAATTCATAAGATAAACAACGTAAACCAAATCATAAACTATGTTTAACAATTAATTTTTGTAGCCTCAACCCCAAAATGGGTCTTTATCCTTTCATGAGTTTACAAATAAACTTTATAGTTAATTTTAAAAGTAAAAACAAAAGAGAACTAAAGTAAAAATGGAACCCTAACAAAGAGTTCTTGCTCTCCTCCTCTTTGCACAAAAAATGTTTGTAACTAAAGATGTTAAAATAAGATCTCTGTATTATCTGTTAAATACAACTTATATAGGCTCCATACTCGTTCTAAGCCAGCCCCATATGATGTTTCAATGTTAACAAAGCAGCCTACAAAGTTTCAATAGTTAACTTATGTTTTTGGACCTAAGAAAGGACCCCTGTGTGTTTTTCTCCAAAAAATTCCATGTCTTATGTAAAGAATTGTAAATATCTGTGAATATGCTGCAAAATAACCCTTCTATGGTATCCGAAATGTGTACAAATCTTCCCTATATAATGTTTTAACAATAAAATATCAGTCCCCAAAGTTGTCATGCATCACAGTCCGTTTTTAACCAACCCACACATGTACATTGTAGGGGGAGGGGAATATACAATATTTAATCCCGCATCATGGGGATAATATGGTCAGGTTAAGTTAAATACATGACCTAGGTGCATTTCCAACAAGAAAATATTTGCATTTAGCAACACGTCGCGAGGGAAACATGGTCAATTTAACCCCATGGAGAGACCTATTGAAGACATTTCGAGCTCAAGATCAACTTCTTACCCGACTTTTGATGATGTTTAGTTCCTTCAAACTTCATCACAAGCTTGTTTATGAGTTCCTTTTCCAACCTATGAACACCTTATTCATAAAAAATCATTAAACCATGCCTAAAAACACACCATATGTCCTCCACAAGGCTACAAAGTACGCACCAGAACCATATTTCGTCAGGTCTCTAGGCAACCCGATAGTGACTCTATTTGGAGTCTTATGCTTCATTTTGAGTGTGTGTTGCTACCATCTCCTTAAAATCTTGATTTAGATTGAAAATAGTTCCCGAAAAAAGTTCCATTCCTCTATTTAAATCTCTCGCAAGCATTATTCAATTTTTCCACAGCCAAGCTAGACTAGTATAAACTAGCCTACTCGACTTTTTGCTCCATGGTTCCTTTGTGTGTTTGCTTGTTTCCATAAATACTTAACCTGTAATTCAGTTTCAAAAAACAACCTAAAAAATCTCACAAAAAACCATGAGGCAATTCAACATAAAAACCTAAAAGAAATACCTTAAAACATGCCTTGACTAGTCATTCAAATCATATTATACCGTCTAAACTTTATTTTTTATTTTTGCACTTGTTTTTGCTCAAATGGGTATAATATGTTAATAGAAATACTCATTCCCTATTTACACCATTATTAACATATATTCTCGCAAATGCCATAAATTATTCTCAAAACAAGGCTAAAATATAGGTAGATTAAGGTAGTAAAGTGTATACTTTTACCTATGATCACTTTCATACTCTATATCATGCAATAGAGAAATACTCTA
>JBDJHY010000014.1:5862071-5881513 GCA_039654485.1 Withania somnifera | reverse complement strand
CTACGGAGATGTTGAGGACTAGCTTCTGAACCTTGATATCCCTCATTGGGTTGCTCAATTTCTTCTCTGACGCCTACTCATTCAGTTGAGAATCAATGTATGCACATCATTCATCAGTGGTTTTAGATTTTGAGAAAACTGACTCTACTTCGTAAATGCAAATTAATGGGTTCAAATTAGTCACACAGTTCTGCAGACATTTGGTTCTTACATCATAAACACAATTGTTTGGATTTGAAGAGATTTAATTCTTACTTCATAAAACACAAATTAATGGGCATCAGTCGTTTAGGTTTGCAGAAAATTGACTCTTACTTCATAAACACAAATTACTGGATGCACATTAGTTATTTAGATTTGCAGATATTTCATTCTTACTTCCTAAACAAAAATTATTGGATGCACATTAGTCATCTAGATTTGCAGAAATTTCATTCCTACATCATAAACCCTAATTAGTGGGTTCACATTACTCACTAAGATTTCTAGGAAAAAAATCTCTTACATCATAACACTAATTAACGGGTTCAAATTAGTCATCTAAATTAGCAAAAATTAATTCTTTCATCTAAAACACAAATAAGTCCAGCTGACAATGTTACGACTTTTATCAAATAATCCTCATTGATTAACACCCAAAGGTATTCATCAGAAGTTAGGGAAAAACAACATTATAGATTAACAACTTCTGAAAGTGATAAAACAACATACCCAGTATATTCCCACACATAGTGGGGTCTGAAACTTCTGAAAATGATAATGAAGAAACATATCGAAGTTGAGATTTTATAAGAAAAATTTCACACATTACAAAACGTGAATTAATGGGCTCAAATTAGTCATCTAAATTAGCAAAAAATATATCCTTTCTTCTAAAACACAAATAAATATATATCCAGCTGACAACACTACAATTTTATCGAACTCATTGATTAACATTACTATGTATTCGTTGGAAATTAGGCCAACATAGAAACATAGATCGATTTTTCGGTATCGTCATAAACCTAATCTGTTAGTTAAAATTAGGTAAATCAATAATTCAAACCACATTCGAACATAGGGCATCTGCTCATTATTATAGAGACTTCTGTAATGGTAACTTAAATTATAGCCCCTCTGGAATGTAAAATATAACACGATATGAAAATGATAATGAACAAATATATCAAAGTTAAGATTTTATTATAGAAATTACACGCATTATAAATGCAAATTAATGGGTTCAAAAAAAAAAATTAGAAGACCGTGGTGTCCGGGATAAGTTTCGCGCACCCTCGACTAAATCCACGAGATACCTATTATCTCTCACTAGCAACAGGTACCGAGTAAATCTATCCGCCAACACTAGAACATACGAAAAGAATCACCTAGTGTTTTCTTTTGTTATGATCATGGTGTCTGGGTCAAGTTTAGCCTACCCGACTAGACCCATGAGAATCTCCCACCAGCTATAGGTATAGAAACAGGTACCAAGCTAGAACAATGGAAAGAATCAACTAATATTTTTTTTGTCTCCGCTGGAGTTTAAACCGGCGACCTTAGACCTCATCGTTCTTTAACCCACTTCATTGACCTTAGACCTAATGTCTTTAGTATCCGCTGGAATTTGAACCTGGTTTTTAACTCATTTCATTGACCTTAGACCTAGTGTTTTTAGGCTCCGCTGAAATTTGAACCGATACCTTAGACCTCATGGTTATTTAAACCACTTCATTGACCTTAGACCTCAGGTCACTCAAATTTGAATGACAATTCACTCATAAATCATACAACAATAACAATATACCTAATGCAATAGTTTAGGATACAAAAATGCAAGTTAATGGGCTCAAATTAATCATCAAAATTAGCACAAAATATACACAACATATATCACAAAAGAAATCATCGATTAACAGTCATAGGTTAATTTTTAGGATTTAGGAAGCAGTAATTAACTTAATTAACAATTAATTTTAGCATTTGATAATCTAATTCTATAATTTATGGGGACAAAAGTGTAAAAAACGTACCATTGGATTGGGTTTTGTTGCTGCAGGAGGAGGAGGAAGAGGGGAGCAAGCGGCCGAGTAGGGTTTTAGCAAAGGATTTAAAGCAAATTGAGAAATTCGAATTTGGGCTCATTTGTGTTTGGTTTGATTAAGCCCATTATATTTGGACTTGGGCCAGGGTTGTGTTTCCCTGATGGTATTTATGTGGATCTTGTGAATTTGACCGGAAATTGTTTCTTTACCTCATCTCTTAAATAGAGGTAGAAGTAAGATGTGCGTACATTCCTCAAACTCAATTTTGTAGGACTATATTGGGTGGACCTTGTGATATACTTTTCCTTTTAATTATTTTTTAAAAAATGGTGTTTTTAATTTATTTCAAAAATATTAATGAATTCTTATATTTAGATATTGAGATGAACTATAATCAAACTAACATTTATGGCTAGTTATAAAATTACAAATTTCAAAAGTCTTTTGTTTTCTTAAATCCGTACGGCTAAATAACACTACATATATTGGAGTGAGGAGAGTAACAATCTATGAGATAGGATTGAATCCTAGTTAGAGAGAGGGGCTAAGCTAAGCCTTCCACTTTTAGCTATGCTATATAAATGTGTCACCTCGTAAAAAAAAATCTTCTAGAAATGAATGAGGTCTCGTATTATATTTAAATCTGACTTTGATTATCGTCTCCTGTTTACTTCATAGATGCAATTGAAATAATTAAAATGTCGTAGAAATGCATGTTGAACACTTGAGAATATCTACTTTGTTGCTTCTTTTCTTTCTTCCTCGTGCTCGGTTGAAATGTTCCATGTACTCGTCGATTTATGCGTGTCATTCTTGCAAGAGAATTATATTAATTTTTTCTAGATCGTCTCAATTTTTTTTGGATGTATCTTGAAGGAAAGGACTCTCCTTTATGCTACTTAAATGAAAAGAATCGAGTTAGCCAATTATCATACCTAGAAATGAAAAGAATCGAGTTAGCCAATTATCATACTTCTAGGTGTGCTCAATACGGAGGAAAATGTTTTCTAAGAAAATAAGCGAGTCTTCTTTTTTTTTTGTCTTTGATATGAAAATAAACATATTAAGCATTCATAATTAATTTAGACAAATATTATGATAGGTGGGGTGAAATTGAAAATGAAGTGTGTGGGAGGGTGAAGGGTACAAAATGACTTGCTCATTTTTAAGAAACTTTAAAAATATCCACCAAAAATTTTGACCAACCGTATATGAAAACAAAAAATGAAAATCATTTTACGCCCACCAGAGACACCTTACATTGAGTATTTAAAATGTCAAGTGTAACATAAGGTGGAGTGAGGAAGGGTAAAGGGGATAAATCAATACCGCGAGTTATTAAGTTACACGTTCGACAAAACTCAGTAACTTTGGTTCAAACTATATGTTTGTGTTGAGAAACCCATTAATATCTTTAACTAGTCAAATCCCAAATCCAATTGTTATCAAGTTCTAGAAACCAAAACTCAACTTAAAATTAAGAATCCACCCTTGACACATGTAGAGGACACTTGAGCTTTGATGCAAATGGCTAAGAAGTATTCCTAGAGAGTGTATCATAAAACAGAAAACACATTTGTTTCTAGGACACAAAAAAATGGAAGGTAAAAGTGATAAAGAGTTTTGGGTTATGGAGTTCGAAGGGAGTAGGCCTGTAAAGATCATTACAGCATAAGATGGAAACAAAATTAACTTGGAAAAACTGTCCTAAATGTGGGGAAAATCAAGAAATCTAAACAAATTGAGTACAACAGACTACCAAGTTAAAATTGGATATACTCGGATACTATCAATGGACATACTTCTTTGCATGGCGATCTGCTGCTATCGATAACGACTGTATTGTAACAGGGAATGATGGACCCATCTGCAAAATTTCAAGAATCACTATGCAATTAGAGTCTTGATCACTGAATTATACGAAACGAAGACCATGTGCCAGAAGGATGGACATATGCAAGCATATCAACGTAGCAATGCCCACCCCAGATAAGAAACTGATGAAACGGGTACCAAAATGGTGAACAAGAGTTACTAAGATTCTAATGGTTTTGTTGAGAAGAAATTTCAGTTCTCTACCTACTTGGTCTCGAGAAAGATCGAGTACAATGTAAAACTAAGGACAAGAGTTTGAGCTCCGATGCACCCACAATGACAGGTTTTAGCATCCCTCCAGATCAAGGCAATAGTGAAATTCGGGCAACTGACAGATCAGTACATGCCTTATCCACCATCAATTCTAATAATTGCATGCCGAAGACAAGATCTGCAATACACTTCTAGTCTCATCCAAACATGGATTATAGCTCTGAAGCTTTGGGAACAGCAGATCATTATGAACGGTGTTTCCTTGAGGTAAAATGAGACAGATAAACGCAAAGAACAAGAGAATTCTGCATGTCTCCTTCATGATTCCCCCACATCCCACGGTTACCACCAGCACAAGGAGCCTAGATAAGTATAGGCACCAATTCATTCAGTCAATGAAGTTGCAAACGGTTATGCCATTTCAAGTGGATGATAAACTGCAAACTCATCTTAAATCAAGGCTGCAGTACTACACGCCCAATAGACTTCCACATATTTAGTGAGGGACCTTTATAAGCCATACTTTACTTGAGTAACGTAATGATTAAAGATCTTGAACCTCTGACATTAAGATATTCAATTGAAGTCAAAGCAGGAACACCCTCAAAAGAAAGAGCAAGAACGAGTCTATCAAGAAGCAACGTTTGGAAGGTGGTTGTCAGATATCTCCGATTTTCTTTATTGAGTTTATAATATTACTCTGAAGATTCCTGTGAAGCACCAATTCCAAAGAATATAAGGCAGGGACTCACCGTGCTACACAGATGGACTGTGTTCACATAACCAGCATATTTTGAGCCTGCGTCACAAGTAAAAAAAAAATGTTACCGACAAATGTAGATGACAAAGGAGTTGCTACCACTGAAGTTTGATGAAACTCACGTGTAAAATGAATTGTATTTTTCTTCCATATACAGGGGAAAATGTTTTTTGGTCAACCAGAAAGTCTCCTTTACTTTCATACCGTATATCTTAGGAAATATACTTTTGCATACTTTTCTGACAACCAAATGAATCCTAAATGGGAGGGAAGAGGGCGCGTAAGCAGGATTTGTCGCTGACCTATTCCAGACAAATAAACAAGGATATAATCAAGTTGCTTACTCTTTTTTAGGCCAGCAGGTTTTTGACGCAAAAGTTCATGTATAAATGCACCAATATTTTCGCACAACGCATCTTCTTGAAAACTTACCTGCAAAATAGTGTTTCAGGGAGAAAATGTCAATAGGTGCATTGCAGTAGTATATATCCAATGAAGCTTAAGAATATCCAATTGAAGAAAAGCGTACCTTCCCAATTCCTACATGCACGATTGCAGTTTTATCTTTTTTGAAAGGCACACCTTGCTTAGCTTCTTTCACTGCTTTTGCGATGTCTTTGGTAACAGTACCTTTCTGCAAGCATTAGGAGGAAATAAGCACTAATTCCTTAAGAACAACCTGAATTAAGAGCAGAAAGAGGCAGAAAATCACCTTAGTATCTGGCATCAATTGCCTCAAATACTTCGCAATCTGCAAAATCATGTGATGTTACTCGCTGAGAAGCACTAAAATATGCTTATATTTTCCCCCTCCCTTCTATCCATTCAACATTTACTGGTCAATCTATGGGGTAATATTGGCATCAACTTATACAGGTATTAAAATTGAAATTAAAGGATTGCAATAGCCTCCCTCATTACTATTTTAGGGTGTTGCTTGAAAAGTGAAGCTTGCATCATGAGTTATGACCTTACTGTCTATAGAAACCTTCTATTGAGATAAATGCATACTGGGCTACACCATCTAATTCAACCCTCCATCCCTTCGGTCATGCTCTAATCGATTCCAGCGCAACTTCACCTCCACCGTTAACTAAAAAGATAAATTCATGCGTAATTTTCTTTACACACTACTTTCACAGAGCTTCTTCAATAACACTTCATAACTAAAATTATCTTAGGGTAAGAGGATGTCATTCGCTAGGTAAAAACTATTCTTGATGCAAAATATAAACCACAGCTGTCAATCCTTCCCCGTATTTCTTGAACAATTAAGAAATATTAGAAAGCCAAATATCCTAATTACCCTTGCCTGTCCCACATAACAATCATAACGTATAAATTGCCCCAAGTGTTCTTTTATTTTAGAAATCTTTCCCACATGACTAGTTTCTGAGGTTTTCAAATATCAAAACTCCATTTCATCAACTTCTATTCACTTTCTTTCCTATCAAAACTCCATTTCATCAACTTCTATTCACTTTCTTTCCTTACTTTGTTGTACTTCCCCTCCGCAGCCACCATGGAACCACACAACAAGACATTCTTCCTCAATTTTTCTGTTACTCTCCTTTTCATTTTGTCTTCTCCTCCTTTTTACAATCACCTATAACTGAGCAGGTGCCACAACCCTCCCAATCTTTTGAAGCGATCCTCAACACCATCACAAACCCCTTCTAATACTCCGTACACATTAACTACTTTTTTAAAAAGAATAATGAACTCTTTCACACAGTAACCATTGCAGTAACTTCCCTATTCCTCCTCTTTTCTCTATTCAAGTCCACTCTCTCCCCAGAATAGATATCTTCTTTTTCTTCTTACCAGTATGCCCCCCTTGCTCCGAATTAGCAAATCTCCTCAGTGTCTACAGTAGATATCATTGCCCTTTTCCCCCTCCACTTTTCCCTTCTGCTTAAGGCTAGGCACTGAACCGGGATGATCCTGGACCCGGCACGGTCCGTCCTGGTGCAATAGGTATCGGGATGGGAGGGAATGATGCATACTGAGATGGGATCCAAGTTTCTTGTAATACAATTTTTGAACATTTGAATATTTGTAAATTGTTATACAATTTTTGAATATTTGAATAAAATTAAGTTATTATCATTTCTTTATACTTTTAATTTTTTTCCAATACATTTTAAACTTTTAATTTATGAATTTAAATCTTATAAACTTTAACAAATGTAAATTTATACAAAGTTAGAAAAAACTCAGAAAAAATAAGTTAGAAAACTTTAAAAAATATAAAGTTAGAAAAAATAAACTTATAAAGTTAGAAAAAACATTAAAAAATAAGTTAGAAAACTTTAAAAAATATAAAGCTACATTTAGTTAGAAAAAAAAAACTTATAAAGTTAGAAAAGACTTAGAGAAAGAACCTTACAAACTTTATAACTTATATGCTATATAAATTTCAACTTTAAAAACCTCAAAATTTTTAAAACTATTAAATAGTACTTACAACTTGTAATTTATAAATTTCAAAATTCAAATCTAAAAAAGTAAAAACTTAAAAAAAATATTTTAATAAACTAAACTCACAAGTTACATAATTATTAATTGAATAACTAGAAAAAGAACTTTATAAATTTAGCGTACACTAATTATAAAATAAAAATATTTAATAAATTCAAAATTAAAAAAAAGAATTCGTCTCGTTAACCCGTCCAGTCTCGGTCCATCCCGGTTCCACGGTACTAAGTGGGACGGGACGGGACCGGGGTTCGGTACTGGTTATCGCGGCCCGGTACCAGTAGTAACCCGGTTTGGGCAATCCTGGTCCGGTCCGATACCGGTTCATCCAAGGTCCGTCCCGGCCCAGTACTGTAATCCCCACCCTTACTTCTGCTACCTACCCTCCATCTGGTTGTCACAGTTCCTTAACTGCCTCAGCTCCTCCTTACCCAGTACTAAACTGCCGCTTTAATCCCTTCTTCTTCTCTCTCTTTTAAAATATACATCCGCTTCCATGAAAATGACTACTTCATTTACATGAAACCTTTTTCTTTCTTTATTCCACTCTTCTTCTTCTTTATTTTTGTTTTTATTTTTTTTGATAAATCAAACTCATCTCTTTTTGTCCTGAAAAGTATAAAGCCTCACATTCTTCACTCCTGCCGTTTTGTTATGAACTTTAATAGAATAGGCACCTAATACTTCTCTTTAGAATTGAAGGGTAGAAATGCGCATAACCCTCTGAGCCACATGTCAGTATACCACTTTAAGGGGGCTATACTGCACTCTATCCTATGTTAATCTTTTCAAGTTCATAACCTTTTTCTTATAACTTGCAGTTTCAAATCTTTCTAATCCAACTTTATGCTAAAGGCAAACCAAATGACCCCTGAATTTCCAGTGTAATCACGAAAGAGATTTATCAATGACAAGTATGGATAGTCAATTTAAAAGACCTGTCTCAAGTTCGGCATCATTGCATGAGTGGAAAAACATTTATCAAAATCAATTTTCACATTTCCTGCATGTAAAATCACATTAAAAATATTAAGGGCATTATCATCAATGGCAGTAGAAAAACTCAAGCTCAACGAATAACATTGAAACAGCATATCCTCCTGAAGGATTGGAATATATATGTGTTCAAAAGAAAAGAAAGGTGTCATCATCATCCCCAAAGGCGTGGGTGAAATTACAGATCTTTCTTGTTTCGTAATGAAGTCCTCTAAAACCAGTTTTAATCAGTATTGTGAGGGAATAATTTAAATGGCCATTCAACTATAACAAATTCTTCCCTAAAGTAACTTATGTATATTTTGTATTAACAAAGGCACTCAAGTTATGCTAGTTTATATACATAGTCATTCCAGCCAAAACACTAAGAGGTCGGGTGGTAGAGTGCATTAGATGGAGGGTATTTTTGTAAGCAAATACTTTCTTTTAAGAAAAATTATCCAATGCATGAAATTTTTAATACACCAAACCAAACACTGATAAGAAAAATTTCACCATTACTAATACAAGCATTACTAATACACCATAGTGTGCACTACTTTTATACACGCTACCAATCGACCCTAACTTCTCTTAAGTCCAAGCTTCTACATCCCACATCACATCTTGTTTACACCAACAGTAGAGAAGGCTGAGCTATTTCATTTAACATGCTATCTACAAAGAGAGCTATATAAAGAAAGAACATTTAACTCTAGACAATGAATTCCCAATTCTTCGAGATGTTTACTGTACCTTTCTCTACAATCATACAGAGCATACTAGGAGGGACTTTCTTGCATATTCCCCTTATTCTGGTTTCCTCTCTAGCTCACCAGCGTTTCTGCCACCATTATAGGAGAAGCCCATAATAATAGGAAGCATACAGGTATAATGCCATGATTTATGTGCTACTCAACTTAAGGACCCAAAGAAATTTTAATACATGTGGCACAAATATTGTCAGTTGCGTGAGGTTCCCTTTGCAGGCCAAGTATTGAATGTACACCCCACAACTTAGAGAGTCGCGCGTACGGTGACAAGGGGGATTTGCGTCTATACGTGTATCTGCTATCACTGACTTACCCATTTCACACCCCCGATGTAATACCCTTTACGGCGGATAGGAGTAGTCATTCCAATGATGAAGAGTCCGCCATGCTCCAATATAATACAGTGGGACGCATCCCACTTTACAACGTAGGGCTTGAAAGGCTGGACAGTTTGTTTTCCTTTCCTGTCCAGTATTTTCAATCCAAGACGAAATAGGAAAAGCCGCAAGCACCACTAGGCCCGGTCGTCGGTTGAAAGTCAGTCGGGTCCGATATTCATTCCTTACTCAAATAGGAAGGTGGCAGTCTCATTCTTTCTCTTGCCCATGACCACTACCAGACCAGTTAATCCATTCCAAATACCCTCAATTGCTATTTTTTATTCTTATTTTTCCCAAACACACGATGCTCTTCGTGTTCCATCATTAAATGTACACCTCTGGAGATGTTATAAACGTTAACTTCCAGAGAGGTATGAATGTAAACCTCAGAGATTTACACTGGAAGGAGTAAATTGACTTCAAAACTTGCATCATTTACATCAGCATGCAGGTGGACATAAGACGTACTACTACAGTTCTAAATAGTTGCACAATTAAGGAATTTAGTAAAATACCACTCCTGATATTCTCTATGAGCTCCAAACCACCAACAATATCAGCCCCTGCTTCTCGGGCTTCATCAGCAGCAGCTCCTTCAGCAAAAACAGCAATACGATATACCTGAGAGGAAAATATTTAGTCAAAAGTAAATCCAAAACAGCATATGATTATCTAACCTTAAACTTTATGACGGATGACATTATACCTTTCCAAACCCATGAGGAACAGCCACTGTACCTTCAAGCTTCTGCAGTTCAAAAGAAAGAACTATGAGATTGCACTGGCAAACTAAAGAGATAGCTTAAGACTCGGGTCAAATCAGCTTCACTAGAAGAGATCGAAACAGAAGAATTGGAAATGGAACGTGATTATAGTCTCACTCTTCTTATACCACCTGTGCAAGAGAATTTATATTTCCAGAGGCTTGCACAGACAATTTCAGCAAAAGCAAGGAATATTCACTCTTAATCAGGCGGTATTAGGGAGCATAATTCTGCCAGTAAATCTGCTCCATACACTCAGGAACAACAAAAGGATGCGGAATAAGCGAACCCTAACCAACTGTGATTAGGATATACCGATATAAATAGTTGGAACTCGGTTTTAAATATTAAGGAATTTTCTGTCAATTGCTAAATTTATGTGACTGCATGCAGAGTAAATTCTAAAGATATGTACCCAAATGTTCCGTAATTGAGATTTAGTTTGATAGGTTTAAGGCCCTCTTTACTCTCATGATTTATGAGCTCCTTCTAAGTCGAATAATTTTTTCATACAGTAGCACCCTATTGGTCCTGGGACTTCTGTTAATTAATTCTGCATAAGAAATCCCAAAGTAAACTAAAAAATTTGATATCCATTTTCCATCTGATGAATAAATTTAGCCATATAAACCAATAAAATTAGAAGTAGTAACAAGAAGTTTTTCTGTTCAATTATCACATGACGAGTGACGACCAGCTCAGACAGTAAAATTAATGTGGGCAATAAACGAGGACGAAAGCTCGCACCAGGTCACTTCGGCGCATATCAGAAGTCAAAACAACATGAGCTTCCAGAGTTTCATCAAACTTCTTCTTGGCATTAGCCTGCATAATCACTAGAAATACAATGAATCATGACTCAGCTGTAACATCTGAAGAAAGAACAACTAAATAGAATGACAAAGCAACAAGAAAACCAACTCATGGCAAGCTAAAGCTTAGAGACACTTAGATTACATACCGGATCAAAGGCGCGCTTAAAGCACGCTTAAGCGCTAAAATGAGGCTCAAAACGTGTTGAGCGCTTTGCCTCGCTTTATGTGCACTTCATTATCGTCATCAAGTTTCTAAGTAATACTTTTCCTTTTTAATGAGTCTCTACGGAAGAAGCAACATTAAACAATTGATATTTCACTTTATCTAATTATTTTTCAATTTTGTTGTTCATATATTTGCTATTCATGCTTAAAACTATTAATATTGGACTAACCATAAATATTTTTATATATGCTCCCTTAGCACCTTTTTTCATTAAACCCCACACTTTTATTTGCGCTTTAAGCCCCAACAAACCTTACAATTTTTTGCGTTTTTCGCTTTTGATAACACTATTGCATACTATATACAAAAAGACAAAGCACCATGCAAAAAGCAGACAAGCAAACTATCCCAGGCGAGCTACGGTTAAGAGTTACTCCGATTACGAAATATGGACTTTGAACGATAATTACTATTTCCAACTTGAACATATGAATAAAAAAATATAATGAGATTCAGAGGAAAAATAAGAGTTGAATTTTTTAGCCATGGAAAGATGTGGGAACAAGAGTGTTAGGAGGCTAGAGGAGTACACTAGGTTGATTAAGACATGTATGGTGGACCCAAGACCCGAGTATGGGCAGTGGAAGGAGACCCAGAGTACTTTACCATGTTGTTGGGGTTGCACCAGTTCGACCCTTGGCCCGTTTTTATTTGAACTAGGAGATGGATGTATTGGCACAGTATATTTAAGGTGAGGTGCCGCAGTGAATGTTAGTTGCAGATGACATTGTTTTGATTGACGAGACTCACAACGGAGTTAACACTAAGTTGGAGATTTGGAGACAGACCTGGAGTCTAAAAGCTTCAGGTTGAGCAAGACAAAATTGAATACGTGGAGTGCAAGCTTAGCGATGTGACATATGAAGCTAACGTGGTAGTGAGGCTTGAGATACCGATCATCCATAAGAGAGGTAATTTTAAGTATCGTAGTTTATTACAGGAAAATAGAGAAATTGACAAGGATGTCACTCACCGTATTGGTGCAGGGTGGATGAAAAATGAAGGCTCGTATTCGGAATCTAGTGCAATAAAAAGGTGTCACCTCAATTTAAAAGCAAGTCCTACAGAGTGGTGGTTAGACCAAATATGTTGTATTGGACGGAGCGTTTCCCAATCAAGAACTCCCACATCCAGAAGATAAAAGTGATGGAGATGAGGATGTTGCAATGGTGTGTGAGTATACTAGGAAGATAAAATTAAAGATGAGAATATCCAAGACAAGGTGAGAGTGAATTCGGTAGACGACAAAATACGAGAAGTAAGGTTGATGGTTTGGGCATGTAACAAGGAGTTACGCGGATGTCCCAGTACAAAGGTGTGAGAGGATGACTATAGATGGATTCAGGAAATCATGGATGGATTCAGGAGAAGTAGAGATAGAGTTGATTAGAACAACATGATGTAATTGCAACTTACCGAGAACACGACCTTAGATGAAAAGGTGTAGAGAACACGAATTAGGGTGGAAATTAGTAGGCAGAAGTGTATCCATACTAGTAGGCAGAAGTGCATATCCTTTTGCCCATAGTAGTAGTTGTAGAACTGCTCTTTTAGTTTCGTGTAGTTCGATTATAGTATTATTTATTACTATTTATTGTCTCTTGTACTTTTGTTACATATTTTTCTAGGCTGTTTTTGTCTTGAGCCAAGAATCTATCAAAAATACCTCTCGGCCTAACCTCCGAGTTATAAATAAGGTCTGTGTATACTTTACCTTCCTCATACCCTCTCTACCTTCCTCATACCCTACTTTGTGGGACTATACTAAGTATGTTGTTGTTGTTATCCAATTATTATTTATAACTTTATAAGTAGTTAATAATTTGTACAATAAACAACAAATACTAAAAAGGAATTCATATAAACGACCTTAACTAAATTTGGAGTTCATAATACAGTAGATTGAAACAAAAAAGTCTGATCTTATGAGTCGAATAGCCTCTTTAAGATCATACACGACATTGTTCTTCTTCTTTTCATCACTCCTCACATTAATCAACATTGGAAACTAAATCATTTCCTTTTCAACATTCAAAAACCTCCTCATTTTTTTTTTCTTTAAGCTAATAATGTGCATCTTGTTATTGTTTTCTTCTTCCTCTATTCAATTCATATTATCCAATTACTACTATTTATAACTTTATAAGGAGTCACAAATTATGTACAAGAAATAGAAATTACTAAAAAGAATTCATATAATCGACCTCAACAACATTAATCAGTATAATCTCGCAAAGTGGGGTCGGGGAGGGCAGAGTATATTCGGATCTTACTAGAGATTGCTTACAATAGAACCTCAGCTCAAGAAAAATATTAAAAAGCAGTCTAGTAAAATAAGTACCAGAAGCACAAGAAACAATATACAATAACATAACAGAACTTACAACAAAACAAAGCAAAATTGATTGAAACACCAAAAAAATCAGACCTTCACGAGTCGAATAGCCTCTTTTAAGATCATAAAAAAACTTCTAATTGCTTCTTTTCATCACTCTTCACATTAATCAAACTTGGAAACAGCACCATTTCCTCTTATTTTTTAAAAAAGTTAAAAAATTCATTGAAAAGTGCAAAAAGCTTGTCCGAATACCACCATTTCCTCTTCAACATTGAAAATTCTCCTCATTACCCCATTTTTGTTTTTATTTAACAATCTTATTTTATATTTTACCGCTATTGTTTCTAATAGACCCTCAACTCAAGAAAAACAATCCAAAGCAATAACGGAAGTACAAGAAAAAATAACTAATAACAAAAATCAGCATAGAGTAACATAACATAAACTAGAACATAACAATACAGTTGATTCAAACCAAAAGTTTCTAACCTTTCGAATAGCCTCTTTAAGATCATAAACAACTTTCTTCTTCTTTTCATCACTCTTCACATTAATCAAACTTGGAAACTGCATCATTTCCTCCTTAGCCTTCAAAATGCTCCTCACCTCTCCCCCCACCCCACCCCAGGTTTTTTGTCTTTGTTTATTATTTAAAGCCTTGTGAGACTATTTTTGAAAGACCGTCAGCTCAACAAAAAATAGTCCAAAACAGCTAATAACAAAAAACAATGGCCAGTAAGAGAACAGAAACTACAACATAACAATACACAGTTGACTCCCAAAAAAAGTCTGACCTTTATGAATAGCCTCTTTAAGATCAGAAACAACCTTTTTCTTCTTCTTTCATCACTCTTCACATTAATCAAACTTGGAAATGGAACCATTTCCTCTTTAACATTCAAAACTCTCCTCATTAGAACTACCTATTGTTATTGTTTTCTTCTTATTCTTTTCAATTCATATTCTCAATCACTACTTACAACTTCACTAGGAGTCAAAATTTTGTACAAGAAACATAAAACGCTAAAAAGCATACATATAACCAACAACAACATTCCAAATGTAATCTCACTTTTGGGTCTGGCAGGATAGAGTGTCCGTAAACATTAAGCACAGAGGTAGAGAGACTATTTTGAATAGACCTCAGCTTGAGAAAAATAGCCCAACACAGTCTTGTGAAATAAGTAATGGAAGTACAAATAACAGGAGCTAATAATAAAAAAACAACAAATAGTGACAGAACAGAAACTACAACAAAACCAAAAATCTGACCTTTACGAGTAGAATAGCCTCTTTAAGATCATAAACAACTTTCTTCTTCTTCTTTTCATCACTCTTCACATTAATCAAACTTGGAAACGGCATCTTTTCCTCCTCAACATTCAAAACTCTCCTTATCACCCTCTGTTTCTGCGCCTCAATTGTTCCCCTCTCTCTCTCCAATTCCTCATCAACCTTAACTTCCACCTTCTCCTCTTCTTCAACATTCAAATCCTCCGGTAACGGTGCCACTACTCTCGTCGGATACGATACCGGTGTTATCTTCGGTGCATCCTTCAAGTACCGTAGATCCTCCCGAGTCCACATCCCTCCTTCGTCTCGGATTTCTGATTCGGGTCGGGTCTTGGGAGTGTAGGAAACCGGAGATATTTCCGGTGCATCGTTCCGGTCTCCGGTATTTGAGTCGGGTCGGTTCGGGTTTTCGGTTGAGAGGAATCGGTGGAAATGAGAGCGGAGAAGAGGAGAGAAGTGAGATTTGGATTTGTATAAGCAGTGGCGACGAGCTTGGTAAAGTAATTCGAAGGCTGCCATTGTGAAGTGTGTGCGCAATGAGGAAAAGGGGTTCTAGGGAAGAGAAGAGGAGGGTTTAAGCAGTTTCAGACTTTTTTTATTTTTATGCTTGGCAGGAACAAAAATGTTTTTTCAAAAATATTTTTCAATTTTTTCATTTTTGATAGGCTTAAATAAACACTTTGAAAATATTTCAACTGGACTTTTTTTTTTTCAAAAATTTAATACAATGACTTTTTCTTCCTAAAGCAAAAAAAATTATTGAAATTCTTTTTCAATAACATCAATTGATGTGTCGAGATTCTACGGCATACTACGCTTAAAATATAGATTATTCTTAAGTGAGTTTTGTTAGATATGATGTTGTTTCTGTTGATTAAAAACATATTACAAAATCAAAAATAGAATTTTTGAAGCAAAAGAATTGAGTTTTGATTCATGAAAGAGACTGATGGGCCATGAAATTACTCTACTAAATGTCTGATCAACCACAGTGAAGGCCAAAAGTTAAACAAAGGGATGTCAATTGTCGAATGGGTTGACGGTCCGTTATTTGTATCCCTGGAACCATCTGATGATCCCTAAAAGAAGCTACAGAAGGAGTGCAATCCAGAAGACTCCTTTGACAACCCGTGATAGTATTCTACATACCGCCGTCATATTCGTTGAGTAAGTCAATTGAAGGTTATACAAATCAAAGTCTAGAAGCACAAATCACTTGACAGCCCGTCAAGTCATTTTATGGACCGTCTGATAAACTGCAACCAAGATGCAAATGATATTACTTATGTCCATTCCTTAGACAGTTTCTCCATTCCACAGACCATGAAATCATTCCACAAGCCCGTTAGCTGTTGTCGCAATCATATTTTTCTATTTTGATTTGGATTTATTTGCAAATTATATTAATATCTTATTTAGGTTTTCCTTTAACGTTTACATATTCTTAGTATTTTTTACCGATACTTGGAGCCTCTCAAACATATATTTTGATTTTTATTACATAGTTTGATTCGTTCTTCATTCATCGATCATCTAATTTAGTACTCACCTTTTGTAAGTGTCTTTATAATGAATTCTTCATCAATTTTTAATACAGATACTAATATCCGGATTAGCTAAACATTACAACTAAGATTGTGGGAACCATGACTAATTAATAAAGTAGGTTAAGTACTTGGTAATTCTAAATTTGTGCGTATGCATGTATTGTTATTCTTTTTGTTTTGATTCTTTTTAAAGGTTGCAACGTTAAAACTCGCCTTAATTCTACTTGCTTGGAAAAGAGGTAAAGAGTATGAAAAGAGAATTAACAACGGAGATTTGAAGCTATCGACCTTCATAACTTGAGCCCGGGGGGAATAGTTAATCTGAAAACAAAGAAAAGGGTTAGTAAAGAACACACTCTAAGATAGAAGATGATGAGTGAAATTCATCTAATAGGGTCGAAAACATTCATCTTGTCAGCTTTTACATGCTAAGCACCAGAATAGTTTACTAGTACAAACAACCTACATAGCTATAAAGTTATAAGGAACTAAATCCTAGTGTTTCACATCCATTAATAACAACTCAAAAAATATTTTCAATCTTATTACTATTTTTAATCACTTTAAATATACTGAAATCTTTTAATTTTTTATAAACCCCCCTTTGAAAATATTGACTACAGTTGAATTAAATTACTTGTAGATTTCATATTTTTTTGGGGATCGATCCCAATCCAATTAGGCTCTATATTTGAGAGCGATCATTTTATATTTCTTAATCAAGGCGTAAGTTTAAATATATTAAATTTTGAACCCAAGTGGATTTGAGTAAGAAAATGTGAGTAAAAGGCTGTCATATTAATGAAAAGGAGAATGAAAAGAACAAATTAAAAAAAAAAAAAAGAGAAAAACTTGTATTATGTTATCAAAAAAAGAACCAGACCCAGATGATGCTGAAAAAAAGGGATGAAAAAGGGACTTAGAAGCTAAGAAGAAAAATGGTGAAGTGTTCAAGGGGGTTAAGTCACTAAATCCTAATCTACCATACCCGTCTTTAAGCCAACATTTTAAATCGAATAAAATCTTACAACGAATCTATTGTGATATTTGATAATTAATATGTAGAAAATAAGGACAAATTTATGACATTTGCGCATGCATGATTCGAATAAATTCTTTCTCTAAGTGTAACCGTTTTTTATTTGATCAGTCCTGATTTTATTAAATATTAAGTTTGAGTTTTTTTTAGTTGATGGCATGGGTTAATGTTGCTTGGTTGCTAGTTTGTTCATGGTTTGGAATAAACCAAGCCGAGCCAAAATATTAAACTGAACCGATGGAAATAATTGATGTTTATTTGGTTTGCTTTGCTTTGCTTTGATTTGATTTTACATTTTTAAAAATTAATAGTATTTAATTTTATTAAAAAATACTCACTAAATCGAACCGAACTGATAAATTATATATAAATATTATTTTATTAAAAAGTACAACTTTGATTGACATTTTAGTACTTTGAATTAAACTTCTTAAAAAATATTATTTGCCAACAAATTGTTTGAGAATTAAAACCAAGATATTTTATCATCACAAGCGAGTAACATTTTGCTACCTGAAAGAAGCTTTTATAGGTTATATAAAAGATATTAATTCTTTACATAAAAGTTATGAATTAGAAACCCATGATAAAAACAAAGAATACCAAATATTAAGCTAAATTTACTTCAAACTCGATCTATAAAAAAAGCCGCCTGTCGATAAGTAGTGATCAAGTTTTTTACAAGTAAAAACATTAGAGGTCGGTTAAACGAGTCGACCTCCGAACTAGACATATGGTAAGGCAACTACCTCCTTGGGTTCGTAATCCAATTCCACAAGTCAACCATCAACGCTGTTAAGACTTGCTACTGATGGAGCTGCACCATGTCCGATTATCAACACTGTCAAGTTCATTATTGGACAAATCCGAAGGAACTGCATCATGATCGAGCAATGTATCGATGTGTTTCCAGCTAAAATTGAATAGGGTAAACCCTTTGTCAAAACAACTAGGCATTAAATAACCTACACACACAGACACTTACAAATTTAATAATATGATTATGAACCTCTTCTATCCATTTAGTACTAATGTAATACTTAAAATCTTTTGAATTATTTTGTCACAAGTTATTATTTTTTTCAAATATTACAATTGGCCATATATAATGAATTTTAACAGTGGTTAATACCTTCTTCTTAATATTAGAACTCATACCTAAATTTTATTAGGTCAGTAAGCCCATAAAATGAAGTTATTTTAAATTACTAATCGAGCTAATTAGGAACCTTATTCATTTTAATAATTAGGTATCGAAGCCTTTGGCCCTAGGAAACCAACTTTTAGTAAACCTAGGATAGAGGTTATCCAAAATCCTTTTTAAGAACTTGCATCTTGCAAACCTAAAAAGGCTTTGGTTTCCTCGACTTTGTTAGTTCCTAAATATATTTAGTACATTAGTCAACCTTGTCCAAAATGTCTGAGAGGCAGGATTTATATCTCCAAGTGAGGCTTATCACATTATGTGAACACAAAGGTAACCAAGTAACACTACAACACTTATCCAAGATTCAAAGGTAACCAAGTGACACTAACCACCTGCTAACCACATTGAAAGAAGGCCAACCAAAGGATTTACACCCTTAGTTGAACCATTAGCCGAGTAGGGCATGAATACTCCAACCATAAGAGATCTGAGTAGGGCATTTTCTTCTATTCAAATTGTGAGCGAGCAAGAGATAAGAGGGAACTTGCAACACTGTGGTTACATTACTGGGAAAAAATGTGTATATTCTAAATATCTGACATTTAGACGGAACTTTAACCTTAAATTTACATAACAAAACCGAGAAAGTTACAGAGACTTAAAGGCAACAATAATCGCCCAACAGTAATTCAAACATGTCACTAGGTGTAAGAAGAGTTGTTCCGCCTAAAACCAATTCGACTTCAGGCCTGCTGCTCTCGGATAATGCCTCCTGAGCTTCTCTAACCTATT
>JBDJHY010000014.1:5837524-5850894 GCA_039654485.1 Withania somnifera | reverse complement strand
TTTTCTTGGAATTGGAAAATTTAGAAAATTGGAGATGGAAAACTGAAAACAGTTTTCTGTTAATGAACGCAGTCTTAGCTTCTTTCCCCTTCAATCATATTCCTTTTCATTCTAAAAAGGGGGAGACACAAAACATAATTTTACCAATCACTGGGATCACGAATAAAACCTAACTGTTGCAAGAGCAAAAGATATCAAAACTACTAGTGGTCCTCAAATCAGAGAGGAAAAGGTAACATACATCTTTTTTCATATCTGAAGCACCATCTCTGTTGTTCGAAGCACAATGATATGAACTATTCTCCCCTTGTTCTTTCAAGAGTTGGTTCTGCTTAAGTGCTTCATTCGTTGCTCTAACAGCCATGGTATGGTTATGACCCAAAAATGAAATAAGCACCAGTGGCACATAAAAAGTCTGTTAACAATCATCAGGTCAACACCATATTATGGGAAGAACTTCCATTCACCCTTTCTAGGTATGATGTTCTTTTTTTTTTCGGCCATAAGTGACCCTAAGTGATGTTTAGATAGTTCTCGATAAATGTTTCTTATTATTCATAAAAAAATTTCACCACTATTATCTAAATGTAATAACATTTTAATAAAGAAACATTTAATAAACAAATATTTAATAAACAAATGAGTTAGTACGATAACAACATTTAAAAAAAGAAAGAATATATTGAAAAAGTTACTAAGCTTACAACAAGAAAAATAAACTTAGAGAAAGCTTTTGAGAACTTTAAGCAAAATATAGATAATAAGTAATAGAATAAGAAAAAGAATTACTGCAAAAGGTTTACAGCAAAATGAATGGGAAGAACAAAAAAGTTAAATTTCTTTTAATTTTAGAAATAAGGATCAAAGCGAAACCAATGCGCACTGGTTTCTTGGAAAAACTAAGAACACCTTTTCCTTACTTCTATACCAATTATCTTAAGCGTGTGAAAGCAAAAAAACTTTATCAAACAAAATGCTGCTGAGGAACTTCTAGAAATCTGCCAGCAAAATAGATATAATGACACTATGGGAATCAAACAAGTTCAACATTATACGAATTTAATACAGGAAAATATGAGCCAATGTATAGGAAGGCTGTTGATATGACCATTTTAACAGAAATATTGACCTTACGATATCATCACCAATTTCTGGAGTTACACTAACACTTCTTTTTCGTATTCTCCGTGTTTCTGATGTCGGTGCACCTTGACCTATGAACCAATAGGGAACTCAGAAAACATTTGCAGAGAAAAGAGTACATCTTAAGAGTATAGAAGTTTAGAACCTGCATATATTTTAACTTCGATGCATGCTAGAATTTTTGGTATTACCTATCTATATAAAAATATGGAAAGGTAATGCAGTTTTGTTCAAAACATCATAGATGAACAAACTGCAGACATTTTTCCATTTCAAAGACGGGTTTTAACTTTAATCCGAGATGCTATGCAAAAAGGGGTAAGATAAAGCGAAGCTGATTCACATTGACAACAGCAACTGGCTCATGTTGTTTTCCCTTATATTGTTCTCTTCTGCTATTAAAAGTATGCAACCCTGAATTTTAACAGTGCGTTGCAATCTTTTTGAGTTAATAGTGAAACACATGCATCAATTGGAAACTTTTAAAAGTTTACAACTCATTGTGAGCCCAATATGAATTTAAGTGGCTTTATTTAGGACTATCTAACAAATTTATGTTTCCTTTTAAATATTACACTATGTTTCCTTTTAAATATTACACTATGTTTCCTTTTTAATATTACACGATTTGCATAATCTGGGATTTGATTAGGGATATAATTAGGAGTTTATTTTGTAAGTATACACTAGCCGAAATGTATAAATTGTAATATCTATAAATTTCCAATCAAGCTTGAGGGAATAATCAAGCTTTTCAGTAATGTCTACTCCAGTATTTCTCATGATATAGGGAGAAAAGCCCTGCTCTCTAAATACTTCTGGGAGTCACTAAAAAGCCACAGTATTGACGGAGGGATCTCTTCACTGCCAGAGCCAGATCTCCCCTTTTTAGGAATCTTCAAATCTCACCTTCCAACTAAAAAGGTTCAGGGGCTCCAGGCGGTCCTTCCCTGAAAAATCTACTGTACAAAGACTAACCATTAACTCCTATGTGCCAGCCCATCTCGCTACCTAACCCGCACGTCGGAGAGTAACACAATTTCCACTTCGTCAATCTTCTACCTATAGGATTGCCAGAGAAAGGACACCCAGCATATACCACTGTCCGAATCACTTTCTTTCACCTTAAGAGTCCACTTCCATTACTGTCAACCAGTCAAACCTACTGTTCCAGCATCCTTTCCACCCAAACCTGGTACCTGTAGGCTCGCCTGAAGTCAGCACGCTATCTAGGTCAGACTTGGTCGTCTGAATTGGTCTGTTTTTCAATGTTGTGGTTCAAGACTATTGTCAGTTTACTGTTGCAAGTTGACTTTTATTTGTGGGTTCTACTGTTACCAATTAAGACACAGAAAGGTGATTCTTCAAGCATAGGTGATATCAAACCTCTTTTTATCCATGTTAAATTCTTCCACTATTACCTCTCTGAATTGGAAGGTGGTAGTAACTGCATTGCATGGTCCGCTTCAACTGAACTACTGTTTATTGATCAAAGGGTGTGATGACCACTTACTCTGTGGGACCCCCAGCCCCACCCCATACCGCTCTTCTCAGGACTGGACATCAGAAGCAGAATACTGAGCCAAAGCTCTTTCTACCCGTGAACTTATGTGGTTAAACAACTTCTCCAAGAGTTAATGTGTGTAGAAGTCAAGCAAATAATACGTGCAATCAAGTTGCCATTAGCATTGCCTCAAATCTTGTTTTTCATGAGAAGACAAAACATATAGAGGTGGATTGTCATTTCATTAGACAAAAGATTGAATCTGGACGCGCTGCCACTGGTTTGTTATATCGAATTATCAGTTAGAAGATGTTCTAAGTTAACTAAATCTCTAAAAGGAACTTGGACCGAGTACATCTGTTACAAGCTCGAAGATATGATATGTACGTGTGCCCAGCTTGAGGGAGAGTAAATTATATGATTTGCATTAAGCAGAAATCTAATTAGAAATTTATTTTGTAATTTACACTTACCAAAATGTATACATTGTGTAATTGCTATAAATTCACAATCAAGCTTGAGGGAATAATCAAGATTTCAGCAAAGCATTCCCTAATTTAGGCACACTCTACTGCCTCCTTGCCAGGATACTTACTAATAGCTGCTCTTTCTATGAGTTGCAGTTGTTCAAAATACACTCAATCAGCAACTGAACTCTTGAAAGATCCTTCAATTTTGTGATGGCCACTGCTCATGCATCACGTAGATCACTAGTACAAGATGAATATGTTGCTTGATCAAATGTACATCTTTGTTATCCTTGGCTGCTGGCCAAGAGCTCCTCCATAAGCTATAAAATAATACATCAGAACCCCCACATCCATGTAAAGTTTGTTCTAACCCCCACAATCTCTCCTGTTTTTTTAATAGTCATCACTCTCGAAGCCATTTGTTGATATCTCATTTCTGATGTTTCTGAAATGTGTCTGTCAACTACCCACAAAATACCTACCTATGAACTGCCATGCAGTTTATACTATTTGTTCTAAATCACGAAACTTTACTCATTACCAGTGTTTCAGCAATTAAATACTCCTTGAAACACTTAGACTCTATAACAATGTAGTGGCTTTGATGATTGATACAAAATACATACTAAAATTTTTTGCCATTATTAACTTGGGAGTTTCATCAATTATACAATCCCACATGAAGTGGCTAGTAAGCAATGATGCTCTGATCCGTCATAAAATTATCAATCAGAACTTACATTTAAGCATCATTGACCTCTTTTATTACTTCTAACCTAAGTGAATGAACCAAAGGGTGTAAATTTGGAGCCACTAAACCGAATGAGAAAAATACCTGATATAGATAAAATCATGGAAAGACCAAAAGTAACAATATTATTGATTCACATATGTAAATCATAAGCAGTTTTACTCTAAGAGGAAACAGAAAACAGGACCAATTCAGACACCTTGAAGTAGAAACATCATCTGAATAATCTCTGAAAGTTTTGTTATCACCACTAAGCGTGGATTGTCCATATGCTCTAAATGAAGGATGCTCAGGTCTGAAAATATATAAAACCAATTGAAAAATGAGAAAAAATAACACAACTACACATTAAGATATTGAACAATTGAGTTCAAGCAAATGTAGATAAAAGAGTCACTTTAATGTTTGCAAAACAAAGATTAATCATCAAAGTCAATTAATTCATTACATACGTTAAAAGATATTCTCCCAATAATTTCAGGGATTGAAAACAACCACTGTGAATAAATAATTTATATCTAAATCTCACATGTGAAGTTAAAGTAGAAACTAGTCATTCAGGAGGTACCCTGAATGTAAGCTCCACCATCAGCATGTCAAACCCAAGTGGTGACTTAATGTAATAATTTGTAACCATCATTTGCCCAAACAAATCTGAAATGCCCTTCTCAGAGTCTTCTTTTAAACTAATTCAGGGGGTTAAGTGTTTTTAGCTTAGCATGTTCACATAAAGGTACAATTGTATTCATTTAGGTATGCTTATCCAATTTCAGAATAATTCCAGAGAACCAGACAATGTGTCACCAGGTAAGATTCTGCTATTTATAAGAGAATTTGTAAGGCGGTGAAGACGGAGGCTAAGTTAGCGGCTACAGCAGCTAAGACGGCAACCTTCGAACGATTGTATACTAAACTAGGGGATAAAGGCGGAATAAGAAATTGTACAGGCTTGCTAAGACAAGAGGGGGGAAGACCCAAGACCTAGATCATGTGAAATGCATTAAGGATGAAGAAGGCAAAATGTAGGTGGAGGAGACCCTCATTAAGCAAAGATGGCAAGCTTAATTCCACAAACTATTGAATGAAGAAAGAGACAGAAACATTGTACTTGGTGATTTAGAGCACTCTGAGAGACATCGAACTTTGGGTACTCTTGGTGTTTTAAGGTGGAAGAGGTTAAGTGCGCTATTAGAAGGATGAGCAGGGAAAAAGCGACCGATCCAAATGAGATTCCAGTAAAGTTTTGAAAAAGCACAGACAAGGCAGGATAGAGTAGTTAACTGGTTTGTAGAGTGCAATGGTCCCGTTGTACAAAAGCAGGAGTTATATCCAAAACTGTAACAATTACAGGGATATCAAGTTGTTAAGCCACACTGTGGAAGTTTGGGAGAAAGAGGTGGGGATGAGGGTAAGGAGGGGTGTCTCCATTTCAGAGAATCAGTTTAGATTCATGGTAGGGCGATCAATCACAAGATGCCATCCATCTTGTGAGGAGACTGGTAGAGAAATACCAGGATAAAAAGAGGGACTTACATATGATAATCATTGACCTTAAAAAAGCCTACGACAGCCCCGAGGAAGTCCTCGAGATATACATGGAGGCTAGAGGTGTACTGATGGCCTATTAGGGCAATAAAGGACATGTATGATAGGGCCAAAACGCAAATTAGGACGGTGGACAGAGACTTGGAGCACTTGCCAATGGATATGGGGTTGCACCAAGGATCGTCTCTTAGCCCATTCCTATGTGGTTTAGTGATGAATGAATTGACGAGGTCCATTCAAAACGAGCTACCTTGGCGTATGTTTTTTGTGGATGATATAGTATTTATTGATGAGACAAGCAGCGGAGTTGATGCTCGGTTGGAGTTGTGGAGACAACCTTTGGAGTCAAAAGGATTCAGGTTGAGCAGGATCAAGATAGAATACTTAAGAGTGCAAATTTAGAGATGAAATGAGTGAGGCAGGAGTGGGAGTGAGGCTACTCATAGGCTATCCCTAAAAGAAATAGTTTCAAGTAGCTAGGTCTGTAATCTAGGAAAGTGGGGACATCAATGAAGATACCACACACATATTGGTGCGCCACAGATAAAATAGAGGTTGGCCTCTGGAGTCTTGTGTGATAAAAAAATACCATTGAAACTTACAACTAAGTTTTATAGGGTGGTGGCTAGACCAATTATGTTGTATAAGACTGAGTGTTGGTTATTTAAGAACTCCCAGGTTCAAAAGATGCATGTTGCGGAGAGAATGATGTTGAGGTAGATGTGTGGACATACTAGAAGTGATAGGATTAGGAATAAGAATATTCGGGATATGATGGGAGTGATCCCACGGGGGACAAGATGATGGAAGTAAGATTGACATGGTTTGGACATGTGAAAAAGGAGATGTGAAGACGCATCAGTGAGAAGGTGTGAGAGGTTGGATGTATAGGTAGGAAGAGAGGTAGAGGTAGACCGAAGAAGGATTGGAGAAAGGTGATCAGACATGATAGAGCACAGCTTCAGATTACCGAGGATATGACCTAGAGGAGGGTGTGAAGGACACATCTTTTTAGGATGGTAACATTTTGGAGAACGCTAGTAGAATGTTGTCATGCTTTTCGGATTTAGGCTTGTTGGTGTTTTTCTTTGTCCTGGCCAGAGTATTATAGCTCTTTCTTTTGATATGTATCATCATATGTTGTTTATTGTATTTCGATTATAGCATTATTTTCTGTTGGTCTTGTTTTTTTTGTGGCTCTACACTGCTTCCTTTGTTAGTTGCTACATTTTCCTCATTGTTTTCATCTTCTTCTACTTGTACTTCCTGCACTTAACCCGAGGGTCATCGAAAACAGTCTCTCTACCTCCACGAGATACTGGTAAGGTCTGTGTACACTCTATCCTTCCCAGATCCCACTTGTGGATTTCACTAGGTATGTTGTTGTTGTTGTTGTTGTTTTTAAAACTCAGATTGAAAACTTAGCAATAGCACCAAGGATCACAACATAGCAGGAACGTCCTCATCTTGTGCCAAGGATTTATGGTGTCGAGTAAAAGGCAACAGTATAATAGTGTCTAGTAAAATGGAACTCAATAAGATAAAAGCTAACCAATTGTATTTGAAAACCCAACATTATGCAATGTGCATACACAAAAACCTTAATCTCAGAACACAGACCTCAAACATTCAGATTCAAAAGCATGCTGTCCTTTGCACTCAAGCTACCCAACATGATAAATATGTGTTCATCTTATGCCCTGCATGGCCTACTTCTACTTGGCAGCATTGTTCTGATTATACAATCAAGAAGATGTTCATGAGAACAATGTTTGGTAACACTGCGTTCCATTAACGTTGAGAAGTGATGTCACCAGAAAACCTTACAAACTGAATACATATGCATGTGTCTGTTCCGTAACCATTTCTAATATTCACACCCAAAGTCATGTAACATACTGAGACATGTGCAAGCATGAATAGACCCTAACATCATAGAACTTTGAATAAGTGCATTATCAGAAGTCCAAATGACTGAAGTACTTATAAGCAAAATGAAAAATATGTCAAGGGAAACATCAGAGTAGGGGTCTGGGCCATGAAAAAGGAAAACCTTGAACTTGCAGCCCTCGGTTCTGTAATAACTTTCTTGCGACCTCTTCTCCAAATTGTTCTAGCAGTATTAGGTCCACTATGCGACAAACTGGTACATAAATGATTTAATAAAAAGGAAGAAAGATAAACCTTAGTTCTCAAAAGTAATCTGATAGATGGACCATCAGAATGTCTTACACTCAAAGCTGGTCTTTTAAATGTCCTTCAAAAATTAAATCATGACTCTGTATGAGCAAAACAATACCTCAGCTTTCTGTCAATTGAGGTGTTAGACTGCAACATCATATTCCTCAATGAGGTCCTGGAGCATTTGAAGATGCTTCAAATCTCCTCTGATACTGGAGGGTGTCATCTTTCTCAAAACTGTAGAAATGGAAGATCAGCTAAAACAAAATAAATATGTAAGAAGTAGGCAACAAACTGTTTCTCCACCAAAGAAGAAGAAATTTCTGGGGGGAGATACAATATGTATATGAAGATTCTCATCACACAGTAAGGAGAGTGTTAATTTTATATATCCAGAAGACGAGTATAGAAATCAAACACAAAACAGAAGAAGAGTACGGCAACTAAATCAAATTGAATACACTATGAATGAAGAATAATTTTCTTCTGACCTATCAGTATCATTTCTCTCTGAAAACCCATAGAGGGGGCTGTTAGGCTCCAGAGGTGAATCACAGGAATCATTTTCTGCAGTATCACTCTCCCCAGCAGCTAAGTGGGTCAGGAAAATAGCCTTGGTTGTTCGCGGAATAAGTTGACCAGGAAAATGAATAAGGTCAACAAGTAGCTCCACAGAATTTACCACAACTAGTATAGATACGGGCTTATAAGATTCTGCAAACTCGGATGCCCCTTCAGCAGGCACCCTGATTTGCGAACCATAAAATTATAATAAGTAGATATGGGAATGAAACAAATGGAAGCAAGAATTCACATAAACATGTAGCATGATGATGCTTAGTCCTAATTTTAGCGATAAACAGAAAACGTGCAAGCAAAAATAAGCTTCAAGCTCACCACAGCTAGCCGCAGATTCAGAGAGATTTTAGATCTTTTCATACAACTACACGGTAATTTTAGGTATATCTGCCCCTTTCAGCACTTTCGATTATCATCTTGTAACACTTACAGTTGGCATATCCAGAAGTCTACGTAAAGCAGGTCAAACCATCTCCTACAACTGCACTCATTCTATCCTCTAGGTATGCTTCTTGCACCTTCTATTAGCATCCACTGTTGTATGAGCACATGTCCATCCGCATTTCTACGGCATTCATCTTGTAGATATATTGGACCCTGAAAACTTAACGTTCACTCGCATATAACATTGTTGGTCTCACAACTGTTCTATAGAAATCGTTTTTCCCTTTGTTATCAATCTTATCTTACATAGTACTTCCGTAGAAACTCCTCTATTTCATTCATCCGATTTCGGTTTTATGGTTACATTTTCTTCTTTTATGTCATTCTTCTAAAAGACTTAGATTGTATATTTGAATTGACTGCATTTTAGGCACCATAAACCCATCCAGTCTCACTTTATGTTTACATTTTCTTCTTTTATGTCATTCTTCTAAAGACTTAGATTGGATATTTGAATTGACTGCATTTTAGGCACCATAATCCCATCCAGTCTCACTTTATTTCTTCTTATACAGGCTAAATGTCATCCTTTTATCATTAATTAACTTATCAGAAACTACGGCAAACATGTATGGACTCAAGGGATAAGTTAATATGTTTATGGGGGGAAAAGGATATAGGGTTACCCACCAATCCAGATATCTTTTTTATCAGTGCTGCAGGATTTGAGTTCAAATCTTTCACCAGTGCAACAATAAGTTGCTTTAGCATTGGGAGCTTCTTGTCTTTCTTGGCATCCACAAGTATAACATCTTGTCCTAAACCTTCAAGTTCCAAAGCATGAGGCTCATCCAAAGTAGGATCTCTTCAAACGTTCCTTTAGCCTTTTCTCCTGCGCCAAAATAAGAGAAGCAAAAGAATGCACACATTAAAATTTAGCAATGCAATTCCTATCATAATTCTGTAGCAGAACCCACACTAGAAAGATTTAAAGTAGGAAGGGCACCGAAAAGATAACTCCCAGAGAAATGTGTCCTTGGCAGAAATATAAAGGTTGATTTTAGGTATATTCCTTGGGAAATATGAAGGGCTAAATTATTCGAACAAGTTACAATTGAGGCAATTAATGGAACTTGAGAAGAATGTAATGATATATTCTCTAGATTAGGAGTTACAATGGAGAAGTTAAAAAATATTTACCATTCATGCAACTAGCCAGTACAGTAACTTCTGCAAAAAAAGGAAACATAAGTTAATTGCAGCTTAAGAGTAGACTTTTTTCAAATAGAAGTAGCAGCATAAGAGCTTTTTTGATCAAATAAAAGGTTTCATTGATAAAAACAAGACCAACATGGCCGTATACTAGTGGTATATCAAAAAGGAGAGACCTACAAAATATGGTTCTCTCCAATAGCCACCCAATACTCTATGCAAAGAGGAACTACGTGAATGCACCAAAAGAAAATAAGGGATCAGAGACTACTCCTCGATTGAGTAAACCTGGTCTCCACCCCTTCAAAAGTTCTCATGTTCCTCTCTTTCCAAATGACCCGCATTAAAGCGAGAGAGTAACATTCCATGCCTTGTGCCTTCTTCTTGTAGCCACCCTCTTCCAACTGAAGATCAACTCCTTCACAGATCTAGGCATTGACCATGAAACGCCAAAAGATCAAATCCCACAATAATCTCGTAGTTAGATTGCAATGTAACAAAATATGATCCACGTCCTCACCATCCTCCTTATACAGGAAACACCGGCCTACACGAACAACCTCCCATTTCCTAATATTCTCTGCCGTTAAAATAACCCTTCAAGTAGCTAATCATGTGAAGAAACACACTTTTCTCGACACCTTACAAATCTAGACCGACTCGAGTGGAAAACTATCCTCCACTCTAATCAAAAGCTTCTCATGGAAGGACTTGACATAGAACCCTTTGTTTTTCCGCAATTCCCAACTCAAAGCATCAGCTTTGTAGACTATCTCAATTACTTTTGAAGTAAAGCTAGCAATTTCTGAAGCTCGGTCACCTTCCAATCCTGGAAATTCCTCCTGTACCTAAAATCCACAAAAGTCCTGGGACTCCTGCTCCCTTGTATCACCCCAACTTATTGGACAACCAATCCTCTTTAACAAGAAAACCTATACAACACCGGGAAACCATCCTTAAACACCATGCCTCCGCACCATTTTCCCCCCAAAAAAACTAACTCTACTCCCATCCTCAACCTTGAAAGCCAATGTTGTCACTAAAAGCTTCCCACCCTTTCATAACGTTCCTCCAAATCCAGACCCGTAAGGCAAAGTAATCACATTTGTGCTCTATCCCCCATCCATTACTCCATATTTAACCACTATCACTCCTCTCCATGAAACTTCATTCTCCACCTGAATCTCCACAACCATTTACCCAAAAGTGCCTTGTTAAAAACCTTCAAGTCTTTAAACCCATGTGATGGTCTTATCTTTTCACAGAAGTAAAGAAACTAGTAACAGCATCACATTGGCCTATCTTGGTTGCAGGAAAGAATGGGATGAGGGGTGAATCCCATCCTAGGGATCGACTAGATTCCTCCATTGCATTCCATAGAAAAGAAAGAGGTAGTATATCGCCTGTTCAAGCATGACAAGAGGAGAGGGAACACGACTTGCATCTGTGGGATAAAGTAGTCTTTTTTCATGTGATGGATATAAAACAATGTTTAAGACCTATTCCAAGGAAACCAATGCTATAGGCGGGATCCATTCAGTTTATTATCACACATTTCCTTGTGTTTGATATCCACCTCCAGGGTAATTTAATTTTTTCCAGAAAAGTACATGGTCTTTTTCATCTCACCCTTTACCTAAAAATTGACGTTGAGCCTTCCACAACTCCCTACCAACTTTGAATCACCACCAACAGTATTTACAATTTGTAATATATGGATCAAACACCACCCACAAAAATTTTTATATCCGTTTACTACAAGTAAGGAACCATATATCCATTTCATAGATTACAGAGAAGTTTAGTTTTTTTTTTTTTTTTTGGGATGAGGTAGAACACACGAGAAGCTTTAATGTCATTGTTCACCTCAAACCCTCAATAACATGAAAAATTAGAGAAACGAAGCACAGGAACTAACAGTTCCTGTTTGAAGTTTATCGAATGTCATAAAAGGAGCAGCATAGAAACAAACAGCAAGAACCAGTTTGCTGGAAACCAAAGAGGTGCCGATGCTCTTGTTTTGGAATAGTTCACTTCAACCATATTACCATAAATCTAGGAATTCCTTTATATAACTACATTTGTGACCATATAATACTCAATAAGCTGAAAGTTTGATTTTCCTTTGCTTTCATTTGTGCCAATTAAGGAGGCAAGACAGTAAGCAGCGAAAAAAACAAGGATGGAATTACCCAAACGAGAAAATCCTACAATCTAAAATCTAAGTTTCTTTCTAGATAATGAATTGACCATTATTTAAATGATATAAAGCTCTTAAACATCACCAAAAAGAATTAAAAGAGTAGGAGTATGGCATGATATTCTTCTAATAAATTTTTAAGAGTCCAAGCTTCCTTTATCAGTGTGATTTCTTTTCAACAATAATAGATAACCTAGATCAAGTATTTGATCAAGAACCTCTTTCAGCTACTCAAAAAAATGAAGTAGATAACTTGAAGATTTCCTATACCTTAAATGTTTTAAAAACTCAACAACAACAACATATCCAGTGGAGTCCCATAAAATAGGGCCCGGGGAAGGTAGTGAGTACGCATACCTGACCTTTATCTCAGAGGTAGAGCGGTGGTTTCCGATAGACCTCCTGCTTAAGATAAAGAAATGAATTTAGAAGATAAAATAGGAAAATGATTAAGATGAATATATCTTTTATCAATGGATAAATCCGATAAAATAATATAGATGTGGAAGCACAACTGAGCTGTCTGCCAATGCAATGTTTGTTTCTCTTCTCCTACTCATGGCATGCAACTTACTGATTTTAAGAAAAAATATTTCAGAGTACATCTACTATTAGAAGTGCATCAGTCGTATGCGGTTAATATTCTATTCATCCAGATCTCAGAGGGCAATAATAGTTTTACAAAATGAATGTACAAGAAACAATACAAAGACATCATTAATGTCAGCACTCACAGGAACAACAGAGTAGAAACCATTTGATATTGGTTCAGAAAGTGTTCCAGTTCTCCAGAAAATCTGGGAAGCAGTCTGAGAGCACAACCTATCATATTCCTTTTCAGTTAGTTCCCGATTCCTCATAATTTCTTCTTTGCCATCACGTGAAACAGATCCAAACTTTTCAGCAAATTCTGACTGCCACCATGCAGTACTGGGGTATCTATGCTCTAGAAACCCAACTTCATGGTTCCATGTCCATAGATAGTTGAATAGCAATCATCTCGTAGCACTCCTACCCCATAAAGGAGCTTATAAATTTTACATCTTCTTTAAAACAAAATATAAGATCTAAAAGCTTCTTTTATTCTGATCTGCGCAAAGCTGATGCCACGGACCTGCAAGATAAGAATTGGTAAACTCAATTTGAAGTACTTCTTCAACAAAAGACTATCTATAATTTCCTTTGAGGTATTGCGTGCACTCAAAAGAAGCAGGGATGTAGTCCAGAAAGACGCAGAAGAACTCACTAAAGCCTTGGACACACCCTTTCCCTATTTAAAGATATGACACCTGGGCCTAACTCAACCCCAAAAGTTAGCTCATAAAGGGAGGATTGCCCAAGTCCATATAAACAAACCGCCAGTCCATTCCCCAACCAATGTGGGACTTTTACCCACTCCAA
>JBDJHY010000014.1:5823630-5837424 GCA_039654485.1 Withania somnifera | reverse complement strand
TGCTCTTGTTTTGGAATAGTCCAGTTCAATCATATTACCTTAAATCTAGGAATTCCTTTATATAACTATATCTGTGACCATATAATACTCAATAAGCTGGAAGTTTGATTTTCCATTGCTTTCATCTGTGCCAATTAAGGAAGTAAGCCAGTAAGCAGCAATCAAAACAAGGATGAAATCACCCGAACAGATACACATAGCAGCTACTTAGTACTCCTCAAATCAATGAAGACACAATTTCCTACAATCTAAAATCCAAGTTACCTTCTAGATAATGGAACTTGACCATAATTTAGATGATTTAAAGCTCTTAAACATCACCCGAAAGAATTTAAAGATTAGGATCATAGCATTATATTGTTCTAATAATTTGCAGAGTGCAACAGCGTACCCCTTCAAGCTTCCTTTATCAAGTGTGATTTCTTTTCAACAGTAATAGATAACCTAGGTCAAGTACATCATAAAAGAACTTTCAGCTACTCAAGAAAAATGAGGTAGATAACTTGAAGATTTCCTACATCTCAAATGAATTTTAAAAATCCACAACATACCCAGTGTAGTTCTACAAAGTGGGGTCTCGATAGGGTTGTGCGTACACACACCAGACCTCTACCTCTGAGGTATAGCACTTGTTTCTGATAGATACCCGGCTCAAGATAAAGAAATGAATTAAAAACTAAAATAGGAAAATGGTTAAGATCTTTTATCAGTGAAAAATCCGATAAAATAATATATATGTGGAAGCACAACTGAGAAGTCTGCCAATGCAATGTTTAATTTCTCTCCTCCTATCGTTCATGGCATGCAACTTACTGATTTTAAGAAAAATTATATCAGAGTGCATCTATTATTAGAAGTGCATCAGTCGTATGCGGTTAATATATTCGATTCATTCAGATCTTAAAGGGAAAAAGTAGTTTTCAATACAATAAATGTCATGATACAAACAACACAAAGAAATCATTAGTGTCAGCACTCACAGGAACAACAGAGTAGAAACCATTTGGTATTGGTTCAGAAAGTGTTCCAGTTTTCCAGAAAATCTGGGAAGCAGACTGAGAGGACAACCTATCATATTCTCTTTCAGTTAGTTACCAATTCCTCATAATTTCTTCTTTGACATCAAGTGAAACGGATCCAAACTTTTCAGCAAATTCTGTTGGCCACCATGATCTATGCTCTAGAAACCCAACTTCATCTGGTATCTCTTCCATGTCCATAGATAGTTGAATTGCAATACCATCTCGTACCACTCCCACCCCATAATGGAGCTTATACATTTCGCATCTGTCTTAAGACAAAATATATGACCTAAAATCTTCTTTTACTCTGATCTGTGCAACGCTAATGACATGGACCTGCAAGGTATGAATTGGTTAACTCAAATTGAAGTATGTATTAAAGACTATCCATAATTCCTTTTTTAAGGTATTGCATGCACTCAAAAGAAGCACGGCTGTAGTCCAGAAAGATGCAGAAGAACTCACTAAAGCTTTGGACACACCCTTTCCCTCCAAAACAAAAATACAGTAGAAAATAGGAAAATGAAAATAGAAGAGAAATAAGGGGCCATAATAAAAGTAGACATTAATCAGTATTTCAAGTATCAGATTACTAAAACAAATGTGCTTTAGTATTTGTGAAGAGTAGTCCTTACAAGAATATAAAGGCTAGGTTCCCAGCAATCAAATGCCCATACATAATTAAACAGAATTTTTCCGGCGAGTACTATGAAAGCAATAAAAAACGCACAACCTTACACTTTAAATGTGATTTTAAGGACGGCTAGAATGTGGGAAGAATGGAGGTGGTTGTACATAAACAAGGTGATTATAAGGGTGTCAAGCAACTAAGCCACGCTATGAAAGTTATGGGGAGCGTCGTAGAGATGAGGAAGAGGAGGAGTACGATTATCTCCGAGAACCAATTTGGATTTATGACTGCGTACGTACCAGGTACACTTTATCCTCCCCAAACCCACTTTGTGGGAATTTAGTGGGTATGTTGTTGTTGCTGACCTTGTAGGAGGACTGTTGGAATAGTACAGGGATAGAAAGAGAGACTTACATATGGTGTGTTTATTGATATGGAAAAAACATACGACAAAGTCTCTAGGTAGGTTCCATGGAGATGTTTGGAATCTAGTGGTGTACCGATGGCTTATATTAGGGAAATCAAGGACATGTATGATGGTGTCAAGACCCGAGTAAGAATGGTGGGAGACAATCCAGAACACTTTCCGGACGTAAAGGGATTGCACTAGAGTTTATCCCTTAGCCCATTTTTGTTTGCCTGGATGAATTGGTGCAGCATATTTAGGGGAGGAATCATGGTATAATGTTATTCGCAATTGACATAATATTGATTGACGAGAAAATCGAAGAGTTAACGAGAGGCTAAAAGTTTGGAGACAGACCTTAGAGTCAACCCCTAAACATTTTAGGTTAAGCATGACTAAGACCAAGTACCTAAAATGCAAGTTTAGTGACATAGCACACAAGTGGAGATTGGAGTGAAGATTAATACATAAGCTATACACAGGGAGAAGAAGTTTCAAGTATCTTGAGTGGTATCTTGAGTCCATAACATCAGGTAACTGGGAGATTAGCGAGGATGTTGCGCACCGTAATGAAGCTGAGTAGGCGAAATGGAGGCTTGCTTCTTGGTCATATGTGATAAGAATGTATCACCAACGCTAAGGGTAAGTTCTACAAAGTGGCAGTTAAACGTACTTTGTTGGATGGGCAAAGTGTTGGCTAGTCAAGATGCACACGTTGAAAATATGAAGATAGTTGAGATTAGGATGTTCATATGGATGTATGGATATACTGGGGAGACAACACTAGGAACAAAGTTATTAGGGGCAAGGTGGGAATGATCTCTGTGGAGGAAAAGATGAGAAAAGTGACGGTGAGATTGGTTCGAGCACATGAAGAAGTGGGCAAATGCACCGGTGAGAAGGTGTGAAAGGTTGACTATAGTAGTGTTAGAAGCTGTAGAGGTATGCCAAAGAAAACCTTGGGAAAGGTGATTTGGTAAGACATGGCACACCTGCTTACTAAGGACATGACCTTAGATAGGAAGATTTGAAAATTAAGAATCACGGTAGACGGTTAATTGGTAGTTGAGCATTGTAGCACCCTTAAGTGGGACAGATAGGGGGCTATCTCTTCCCTTTTTTCTCCTTATTAGTTGTATTCCTATTTAGTACTAGTGCAGTATCTTCTACTTCGTTTTTATTATTATATATTGTTCCTTTGGTTGTCTCTATCTAGCCATTTTTTTGTTGTTAATGTTTTTCTTTCTACCATTCTTGGTATCTTGCTTTATTTCTTGCCATCGTACTGTCGTATTATTCTTTTCTTGCAACCCTGCTTCGATTTCTTTTTCTTCTAAGCTGAGGAGTATCAGAACTAGTCTCTCTACCCCCACAAAGGTAGAGGTAGGGCCTATGTACATCCTATCCTCCCCAAACCCCACTTGTGGGATTACACTGGTATGTTGTTATTGTTGTTGTTAGTACTATGAAAGCCTCGAAAGCCAAATGCTTCTTCAAATACTTAAGCTAAATGATGACGTTTGAATTGTTTCTCTATCTACAGGTCTATGTACTTTCTCTTCAAGTAAAAAGATTATTAAGAGGAAAAGTAAGAACCTAATGTATTAAAGACATAAATGATGAGATAAAAAGGGATGAAGAGGCTATTATAATCTATTGTTTAATCCGAACCACGAAAACAACATTTTGGATCTCTGGACATCTCTCATGATAGAAAGTTTAACTGAACTCATGGAATTAGGCCCCGGCAAAGGTAAAGGATACTATAAAGACAATGTTTTTGATAATGGCGGATGCTATAAATAATTGGTTGATGCCGAACACTGTGAAAGAAATACCAGTTGAGCACTCAGACGAAGGAAGAGAAAGATGTAGGGAATGGGATATTGTTCCTCTAGCATTTATGTGGATCATACGGTGAGAAAGGAATAAAAAAAAATTTGTACGCTTGAAGAATAGCCTACTTTATTTCTTGAAAACCATGTCCTCTTGTAAGGTTTTCTACTACGGGCTAGCTTTTGCCCTTTCCTAACTATCATTTCCCTTTGACAATCCAAACTGCTGCATCTACATTCAAGAACATGATTACCAAAAACAAAAGAAAAATTCAACTTCCAAAGGACATCTTAAATTGCATCACCAAAACACAACCGCAAAATGCTCCAAAATTAACTCTCACTATCTGCTGCTCCTAAGAGTTTGTAATATTGCCTCCACCAACTTGATCAAACAACTGAAAAAACCAGTCTACTCATAGAACCTACGCAACACACTACCAAAGAAAATTTATCCTTTCTAACTAACAAGTTGCCTAAAAATCGTCGAACCAAAGACCTGACTCAAACAATCAAGTGCACCCTGAGGCTATCTAGGTAGGCACATCCCAACTATTACAGTGCTCAAATGATTTATCACCATTAGACTACTTCTACACTGCTTTACAAATTTTACGGGTCCTATCGAGAACATCAATTTCAACAACAACATAACCAGTATCATCCCACAAAGTGGAGTCTGGGGAGGATAGAGTGTATGCAGACCCCCTGCTCTAGACAGAAAAAGTCTAGAAAAATACGTAAAGGGAGTACAAGAGATAGTATATAGTAACAGAAACATCCGATAATCACAGTACTACAAACAAACCATACACAACAATATACTTGAAGAATAAGAAACTACAAGAGTAGTCGTACAACTACTAGTACTCCTTCATCAAAATTTCTCCCCCTCAACAAACTTGAGATCATCAAGGCTCTAACTTCAAATGTTGCTCATAAGCTGACAGCTTGATTTCTGGGCGAAACCTTGAAGATTTTGGGCGTCAATATGTGAGTTTGAAACTCCATGGCAGCCATGATCCTTAAATTCTAAGTCCCCCACTATATTACTTGGCCCCAGTTAACTTACAAGCCGGCACTAATTAGAGATGTATTTTAGTGTAACTATAACTCTATTAGAACAAAATATTTTCCTCTGCCAACTTGCACACACACCACTGATTCGATGGACACCTCTCACCTCTCACCGCTCACCTCCCACCAACTTAATATTTTAAAATTTAATACTATATAACTAGTACAATAAAAGTTGTACTCCCTCCATTTCATATTACTTGGCCCCAGTTGACCTGACAAACTGACACTAATTAGAACAAAATATTTATCAGCTTGCGCACAACTTAACTCATTCGATGGAACACCTCCCACATTCCACTAATTTAATATTTTAAAATTTTAAATTCAAATATTGAGAAACTACGTGTACTATATAATTTCATATTACTTAGCCCCAGTTGACCTGGCTGGCACTAATTAGACATTTATTTTACTGCAGCTATAACTCTATTAAATCAAAATATTTTTATGTACCAACTTGCACACACATCGACTTATTCCATAGAAATATCTATCCACCAAACTTAATATTTTTAAATTAAAAATTTTAATATTTTAAATTATAAGAGAAGTAATATAAATTTTAAAAAAAATTAAGGAAGTGAATTCGTTTATATATAGTGGAGATTCATAATTGAGATTTATGCTTCGAAAAGTGAAAAGAGTCTCACAACTCTCTATAAAACGACGAGTGAGAAGAAGAAATAACTCCTTTGGTTCGAAAAATAAGTTATTTCAAAATTAATTATTTTCGTCAATTTCAGAGTTGTATTTGAAAAATTAAAAGTTCCTAAATATTTAGGCCCCTTTTGGCCATGAATTTTTGTTCTTCTTTCTGGAATTTTTTCTTGCTTTATCTAAAATTTCTGTTTGATTATCAAAAACTCAAAATATAATCTCAAATTAAATTTGAAAAACATATTTTTACTTTTTTTCCAAGAATTTTTATTCTTATAACATATTGCCCTAACTTTTATATGTTTATCAAAGCACCTCATAATATTTTATTTTTTGTTTAACATTACTTATAAGACATATTTCAGTTATTATGTTGTTCGAAAATGATGTTTATTTGGTCGATTATTTTACTGTTGTTATATTAGAAAAAATAAAAGAATGCGCAAATCTTGTGATTGAAAAACCGACAAATGGACAGATGATGCTAATATAACAAATTAATGATAAATATTCACTTACAACAGCTCCCATCGGGAGTGAAGCACAAATTTATGTTGTTAAGTTAGTGATCTTGCTAGTTTTAGAAAAATTAGGGTGTAAAATTATAGTATAGAAAAATCTTTTCGAATAGATATGGCCAAACACACTTCCAACTCCAACTCCTGAATTTTTTTTATTTTCATGGCCGAATGCCTACTTATTTTTACTATTTTTCCAAAATTTATTTCACTTTTTAGTTATAATTAATATTTTAATTTTTTTTTCAAAAAGATATAGTCAAACACAACTTCAAATCCAACTCTAATTTTCTTTTCTTGCCTCCTCGGCCAAATGCTTATCTTAATGTAGGACAAAATAACACTAAGATCTCAGGATAACTAATTTCAAGATGAGTTATCACATACATCTTACTCCCGATCAAACATAAGTAAACTCATCCTAAAATTAATTTTAAAATTAATTGTCTTTTATTCCTTCTACCAAACGAACCCTGAGGAAGAGAAAAAGTGATGGAAACAAGGAAACTAGAGATAACGCGAAAGGAAGGTAGAGAGCGTACCCCAAGTTTTTGAATTTCGAGATTAAAATGAGTTATCATGTGATTCTTTTATATTTTTATAAATTTATGATCAAATCTAAAAAAGTTACTCTTAAAAAAAAAAGTGTCACGTAAATAAAACAACAGAAAGTAATATTTTTGTATTCTAAATCTCAGCTTACGTATGTTTGTCATAACAACTTTTGGGTATAATTTTGAAGGTACTTATGCCTTATTTCTCAGATAGATTGAACAAAGATACGCATTAACAATATAAATACTTTTTACGTGTGTATAACTTTATGAAATATATTTTTCACTTAAAAAATAATATATAATGCATTTGGAGCCCCGAGAGGCATAGATATGATGAAAATTTTCTTATCTGTCAAGCTAAGGGTCTATTACGATCTCTCAACCCACAAAAATAAGGACATAGTATGTGTATTTTTTATTTTACCGATTTTTTCTTGTAAAACTATCCAAATATATTATCAATTTTATTATTACACAGATAGACAACGTAGTCAAACCAAAAACAAAAAAAGAAAGAAACGATTTTTGTTCGATTGACGGAATCAATCATTCACTGTTGTGAACCGACTTTCGTAAAACACCTTTAGGCAGCAGCTACAATAAGAATTTAGTTTCAAAATCAGTTCGACAATAAAACTCTTTAAGCAATGATTTTATCTATGTCATTTCTCCTGACGCGATACAAAAGATGACTTTCAAAAATCATTTAGTCTCATGACCTCTTCTGTTAAAAAAGACGTTATACGAACAAGTTGATCAAATAACAAAATAAATTTATACCCATCAAATTAAACGAGAATGACCCAATATTTTTAGTAGTATTACTAAACTTCCCTTTCTTTAGAAAGCCAATAACTCATTTTCTTCTATTTATTTTTTTATTATATTTCAAATCTTTGATGACGAGGTAAGACTCTTGTTCCTTTCTATGAAAAAAAAATCTTTCAAAATATTAATACTTTTAGGTGTGTTATTATTTTCAAAACTATTATAATTTGCAGATATTATTTACACTATTTTTTGATATTTTATTCGGTGTCAGATATTTAGTTCAGGGCTTAACTAATTTGAATTCTCAACCACACTAATTCAAATAACATGATTTGAGTAACAAATTTATTTTTCAAAATTAGGAAAAGAAATACCATGTTTGATCAATTTTTTGAACAGGTTAAAGTGTTTTCAAATTTAAAATATTTATTTGAAAAAATTAAGATGTTCCTAAATAGTAAAGAAATTAAGAGTTTATTTCATAATAAGGTTTAAAATTAAATTTGTGCAAATATTTGGTTGTGAATATTAGCTAAATTCAGAATAAACTAATAAAAATCTTAAAATTGTTTATCTTAAATAGAAAGATGGATGTAATAAATATTATAATTCCAAAATAAGGTCCAGCTAAATCTTTTAAAAATTAATTAGAGACAAAATTTTAAAAAGAACAAGTAAGAAACTCGTAAGGCAATAAGGGCGGCTAAGTTGACGCTACATGTGGCTTCTCATAAGAGAAGTCAGAGTAGACGTTCTCTCGCCAACGTTTTCTAAGTCAAGCTCTCCTAGTTCAATTTACATCTCATGTAGCAATTGCACATAAGCAGGCTTACCTAGTGAACACCCTAAGGGTGACTAAGTTGGTGCTACATGTGGCATCTCATAAGAGAGGCCAGAGATCGACTTCCCTTGCCAACACTTTCTAAATCAAGTTCATCATACCGGACCTGCCTAATTCAATTTACATCTCATGTACGTAGCAACTTCATATAAACAGATTTATCTAGTGCACATCTAAAGAATAACGACCACAAATTGTTCCTACAAAAAAAAAAAAAAAAACTCAAAAGTACCTATAAGGAATCTGTAAGATAGTAAAGGTGACTAAGTTGGTGCTGCAAGTGATATTTCACAAGAGAGGTCAGAGATTGACTTCTACTCTTTAATCAAGCTTGTCACATCAAACTTACCTAATTCAATTACATTTATGTAAAACCTATGAACCAATTACACATGAGCACGTTTACCTAGTGCACGCCTAAAGAATAACTACCAAAAATTATTCCAAAAAAAAAAAAAGAATCGGAAGGCGGTAAGAGTGGCTAGTTGATATTGCAAAATCATATCTCACAAGAGAGGTCAGAAATCGACTTTCCCTTGCCAACACTTTCTAAGTCAAGGCACATCTGATTTACCTAATTCAATTTACATCTCATGTTTGGTTTAAACAATTGATATGAGCAAATTTACCTAGTACACACCTAAAGAATAGCGACCGCAAATTTGTTCCAATAAAAAAATTCTTCAAAGTTTGGATAAATCCAATTATTAAGGCTAATCATTGCTTTAATCACCGACAATATTCCTACTATTTATATTTAAAATTTAAAATTTTTGCATAATCAGTCACACCACAATCAATACTATTAAAATGTATATTAAGGTATCATTGTGTTAAATAATCTTGATATGCTTCAATCATCCCAATTTTAAAAAGAAAAAAAAAGCAAATAATTATTGAAATTAGAAGTAAGATAAGCTCATAATTCAATTCTTTTACCCTTTATAGTGAGCAAAAAAGGTCTTTTAATGATAAATAAGATAAATTTTAAAGTGGCAAAAATTAAGAATAATGTTTTTCAATGATATATAAAAGATAATGAAGTAATAATAATATTTATTTATTTTCATAAGCCACGGCTTAAATCATCTAGTAGCAAAAATTTTATTTTATTTAATCAATTTTTTATATTTTTTGTATAATCATTGTGTCTGAGCTAACTTTCACACACCTCAATTAAATTTAGAGAATACTTACCACCACTTTTTTAGCAGCAACGAATATCGCATAATTTTATCTGCCAAAATTAAAATATATGGAAATTGACATAAGTATTTGTGAATATGTTCAATATTCATTTTGTTTACTTCCAAAAAGTATTTATATTTATCTTTATAATTATTAATTAATAATAGCCCTTTAGAGTTTTTTTTGGCCCCCACTTCTTTAATGTACTAAAAGATGATTTATTTTTTTTTTCTTCAAAAGTGTAGTCCCTTAATTATTACACAAAACTAATGTAGCTGATGAAGTGTCCAAAAACCCAAGAGTAAATATATTTATTTTATTATTTATTTATTGGAAAATTGAAATACTAAATAAAAGTATTTACTTATTTAGAAATTAGTTTACTTAAACCAGTAATGAGCAAAAGTTTTCATTTTCTGATCTTAATTATAACAATAATAATAAACCTAATGTATTCTCATAAAGTAAATTTTAAGAAGGATAGGCGTACGCAATTCATACTATTACCTTAGAGTGAGGTATATTTTTTATTTTAATTATTTTTCAAAAATATGATATTTATTTATCTCTTTGGATATTTAATATTTGTGTTGTATATTTACAATCTTCAATAAAAACTCTTTAAAGTGAGATTAACTTGTAAAAAAGGCAGTCCTCAAAGTTTCTAAGTAAAAATATGACTTTAAACAACCAAAATTTTCAAAATTACAAATCTAACCACTTGTTGCACTTCTATCCATTTCTCATTTCTTCAATTTAATCTCTTTTTAATTTAATCTTTTTTCACTTAATTTCTTCCAATTAATTTGGGGTAAAGGGTAAAAAAATAGTAGTAGATATTGCTCCCCAAATTTTCAAAATTTCAAATCTAACCACTCTTTGCACTTCTAGCCAATTTTGTCATTTCTTCAATTTAATCTCTTTTTAACTTATTTCTTTTTTTCCACTTAATTTCTTCCAATTAGTTTGGGGGAGAAAGGGTAAATTTGAATTATTTTTTTTGCCTCAAATAAATGCCATCACATGATTTAAAACAAGTGATCACAAGGCAAAGTCAAATGTACAATAAATAAACTTGAAGTAAATGCATGTCAAAAGAAACGTATTGATTCTTCTCAGTTACCTACCTACAAACACTTCTTAATTTTCTTCAAAATATATATTTGGATTTTCCATTGAAGCAAAGCAATTGGAAAATTAAAAAAAAAAAAAAACTTAATTCTTTTACTCATTTCTCTTCCTTTATTTTTTCTTGAAATTGGATTTTTTTTAAGTAACTTCAAACATTTAAATTCAATCATTCAGTCAGGAAAAAAAAAAAAAACCATTTTTCAGGTCAAGATCATCCATTTGCTAAAGGTACTATATTTTTACTCTCTTTTTTTTTATTTTGTGTGTGTGTGTGTGAAAAAATATTGTGTTCTTGCATGTGGTGTCTTTCTATTTATTTTTTTTTAAAGAATTTTCTGTTGGTTTGATATGCTTAATAATACTGCTCCATTCCATGCCAGCAATTTCTTTTCTTTTTTTTTTTTTTTAATAATCCTTTTCTGGGAAGCATAGTTGAATTTCAAGAATTTTTCAAAGTTTTAATTTTTAACGAAAAAGTTCATTAAATTTGCAAGAAGATTTTTTTTTTTCTTCAAGAAAGTGTTGGTTTTAAACTGTTTTGTTGATAGAGGTAAGTTCTGCCTACACTGGTTGTGGTGTTATTGTATTTGTTGTTGAAGGGTGTAGTGAAAACACTCTTTCTACCTCCCAAGTTAGGGGTAAAGGTCTTTGTATGCACTATCCTCCACAGACCCACTAGTGGTTACACAGGGTGTGTTGTTGCGTACACACGACCCTTGTTAGACCCCGCTTGTGGGATTATAATGGGTATGTTTAGACCCCACTTGTGGATTACTCTGAGTATTTTGTTGTTTTATGTGTCATTAAATGGTATATCGGAAACAGTCAATCTACCTCCTAAGTATGGGCAAGGTTTGCATACACACTATCCTCCATAGATCCCACTAATGGGATTACATAGGGTATGTTGTTGTATTTGTTGATTTTGTGAATGCAAATTATGGAGTCTATTTATTTTGCTTAAAAATTATGTGTCGGTGTAGTTGTACAGTACAAAATCATCTAGTATTGGAATGAATTGAACATGAATACTTTGAAATAGTGCAATAGAGTCATATAGTTGATCCTAAGTAATTCGGAACTCGGGCAACAAGTCAGTTAGTAGGGCACCCAAGGATAGAGCTACAGTTTGGAAGAATTCAGTAGTTTTGGCTAGACCCTGTATTTGTGTTAACAAATCTACTAAATTTGTATAAATAGGTTATCAAGAACCGATCAAGGTGTCTTTTTTAGAATTCAGAACCCATGAACTCAAAATCCTACATCCGCTTGTGGGAGCACCTTGGTTTGTATTCCATGTCAAAAAGGAAGCAATGGGTAAGGGCCAGTGCAACACTCTTGAATACGGAGTTTGGAGGGGTGGAGTTCACCATTTACTAAAATTTGGCGTCGAGGCATAAGTTACTGATTGAGTGAACTATGTCCTCAAGATTTATAGTTAAGATTGTAAAATGCATCTTCTCTTGACTCCTTCACTCTGTCCCTCTTCTAGAAAGAACTTTCGGAAAGAGGGTTGATCTTATTGTTATTGGCCAATGGAATTGTTCTGAAGACACCTCTATCGATCTAGAATGTAAATACTTTGAACCATTTACCCAAGGTTTCCCCATAGAATTCTCAAGAAAAATGTTTACGATCCTCTTTTTTGGCAATTGCAAATGAGCAAGTGAGGGAAACTAAAGTGGTCGTGAGACTGAGTGCAATTTCAGGAATAGGTTGACATTCTTTCATTTTGTTATGGAAAGTGAAAAAGTCATTTTTCAGTCCATACCTATTTGTATAGAGTCGCTCTAAGCTTTCTGGACTACAATATTTGGTTTACTATAAGGACTGGAGTGATCTTAGTTTGTTATAGTTAAAAATGAAGGCACTGGTGCCCCAAGTATATGATCTTTCACTGCATGAAGAGGGGAAGAACAACGAAAGATATGCCATATAATTTCTAATATTCCAGCTTCCTGTCCTATGATGAGTTCAAGGTTCTTGTGAATTTCTTCCTGCACAAACCAGTGCATATCTGGTTTCTTACTGACACGCTTGGAACGATATTTTGTTCGACTATATGAGTGATCTTGTATATGTTTACAATTACGGATTCAAGCTATGCAACCAAGTTAACTAATTATCACTTATTAGGAAGAAATGGAAGTTTTACAAATTTACCTATACTCTTTCATTATGTACAGTTGCGAGGACTAACATCGATTTGAAAGCGAGCAGATGTTCCTGTTGTGTTAGTACTTTGTTGTTATCCTTGTTGTTTTGATGAATTGATGAAATTACAATGTGACCGCTGTATGTGCAGAAATTAGGTGGTGTTGTGTTGCTAAGGAATCACATGGAGGACAAGCAATTGAAGTTTAATCAACCTCTTCTGTCAGTTAGACGAATCTCTCCGGCAATGATTTCCCAGAGAGATGAGAAAAAGAAAACTGAAAACTTCTTTCCCACTATGACACATCCTCCTCATTATAAATCAGAGTTGAAGGCAGGCCTAGTAGGGAAGCCAGGAACAGTTCCTTTCCTCTGGGAACAGAGTCCCGGAAAACCTAAGGATGAGAGCAGGCCACAAACTCATCTCATGCAAAAGCCTCCGACGGCCCCAAAGCTTCCCCCTGGGTGGAAGTTAAGAGATAACCAGGATTTCGATCAAACAGGAAAAATTCAAAATGCCATGCCGAGTTGCACTTTTTTGGATGAAAATGTAAAGAAGATTGAGAGTTTTGACAGCTCAAAAGAAATGACGCAGGATAAGGAAAAGATTGAATCAGATGATGATGATGAAACCTATTTAGATGCTCTGGATACACTTTCAAGAACTGAATCATCCTTCCTAAATTGTAGTGTAAATGGCTTAAGTGGATTTGATGAGCCGAATGCAAAACAATCTGGAACTTCTTTAATTAATCCACAGACTAAGGATTTCATGATGGATCGGTTTCTGCCAGCAGCTAAGGCCATGACTTCAGAAACATCTTATTACGTTCGCAAGAAGCAACCACCAACCCAGGATCAACCAAAACAGCTGAAGAATGTAATAAACGGGGATAGCCAGCCTCAGTTGCGCTACGGACCTAGTTTTACACTTTATCATTCCCAAGCTCATGATTATAAAGAAGAAGAAGAAAGTGATGAGGACTGTTATGATAATGGAAAT
>JBDJHY010000014.1:5813372-5823530 GCA_039654485.1 Withania somnifera | reverse complement strand
TTACCCTTTATATAGGACATATATAAAGATGAGCTTTTTTGCAATAGTAAAGTATAGTCCCCTAATTATTACATGTTGAAGTGTCCAAAAAGCTCAAGAATAACACATTTATGATTACGTATTAATCATTCAAAATGGGTGAGTCACAAAAATAGAATATATTTCCCTATAGATGTCAATTTTTAAATGAACTTACTATGACCAATGACTAGGATGACTTTTGTGAGGATGAGAGGCCTTCTTCCCCCTTTCACCCCACACACTTTAAATAAAGAAAATAATTAATTTACCTTAGTATTTAAAAAAAAAATCAACAACTTTATCATCCATTCAATTATTGTTAATATTTAAGTGCTAACTTTTTTCCAATCAAAGTAGATTAATATTTCTTTCGTTAAAAAATTATACTCTTTTCGTTTATTTTAAATTTAGTTAATATAAATATTTTATTATAATAACCATATTAAATGATACATACTCTTTTGTTATGAACAATAATTTGAATAACAAATAATTAATATTAAAAGTAAAATTTTAAAAAATTATGTGCAATTCTTGGTATAATATGCACTACTTGGTATGATGCAAATCAGTTAGAGTGCAAAGAATTGCCTCGTATAACACATATATTTACTTGTTTAGCATTATATAAATTTAAATGTATACTTATTATATTTAAAATTAAAACGCAAATACTAAATAAAACCTGATTAAAAGACATATTTAGTATTATACCAATAAATAAAAGTTAAGAAAGTTCCTATCAAATTTTCAATCTCCCTAACATGGATGCAAGAACTCTAACTTCAAAACTTGAATAAATGGCCAATAATCAGTAGTAGATACTTTCCCAAGTCCTACTAAAACTAAAACAAGCCACATTTTTGAAATTGCAAATCTAGCCACTCTTTGCAGTACTAGCCAATTTTCCCATTTCTTCAATTTGATCTCTTTTTTTTTTTTTTTTAACTTAATTTTTTCGTATACAAAAAGGTAAATTTCAACATTTTCACCCAAACAAGCCACATTTTTTAAATTTCAAACATAACCACTCTTTGCAGTACTAGCCAATTCATTTCTTCAATTTGATCTCTTTTTAATTTAATTTAACTTAATTTTTTTTCAATACTTCTGATTAAAGGGTAAATTTGAACATTGTCAATCAAATAAATGTTATCACATCGATTTAAACAAGTGATTACAAGGCAAAAAGGCAAAGTCAAATATATAATAAATAGCTTGAATAAATGGCAAAAAATAATAGATAGGTTGTCAAGTCAATTTTCTAACTTTAAACTATACCTAAAACAAGCCAGACTTTTTAAATTGCAAATATATGTACTCTTTGCACTACTAGCCAAATTTACCATTTCTTCAAATTGATCTCTTCTTATTTATTTTTTTCACTTAATTTTTTCCAACGGTTTGGATTAAAGAGTAAATTCGAACATTTTTCATTCAAATAAATGCCATCACATGATTTAAAACAAGTGATCACAAGGCAAAAAGGCAAAGTCAAATATACAATAAATAATACGATAAGTTGAAGTAAATGCATGTCAAAAAAAAAATATTGATTCTTCTCAGTTACCGACCTTACAACACTTACTCAGTTCTCTTCAAAAAGAAAAAAAAAAAATTGGATTTTCCATTGAAGCAAAGCTTGAAAAATTTACTCAATTGGTTATCCAAAAAAATAAAAAAAGATTTTATTCTTTAACTCATTTCTTTTTTCTTGAAATTGGTTTTTTTGATATAGCTCATCTAGCCAGGAAAAAAGCATTTTTCAGGACTAGATCATCCATTTATTAGCGGTACTCTATATTTTCACTCAGTTTTTCTTATTAAAAAAAATTGTGATCTTGCATGTGGTGCTTTTGTATGTGTTCTTTATTTTTATTTTTTGTTGGGAGCCCGAGGGGAAGAGGGGGGCTTAGGTAGTTGAATTTCAAGAATTCTTCGAGTTTCAAAAAAGTTTATGAGTATTGTACTCGGTGCTCTATCGAAAATAACCTGTTGAGTAGTATGAACCGGGTACACTTTACCCCACTTTGTGAATATATAGTGGCCATGTTATTTTTTCTTTGTTTGTTTATGTAGTTGAATTTCAAGAATTCTGAATTTTAAAGAATTCTTCAAGTTACAAAATTTACAAGTAATTTTTTGGGGTTTTTCCCCAGTAAGTGTTGCGTTGAGCTTGTTTTCTTCCCTTTTTTTTGAAGAAAATTTAGTATTATTACCAATTTCTGAAAGATTTATTAAAACAAGCTAATCTTGAAATTCTTGAAAATGAAAAGGTAATTCGTTTCTTCAAAAAAACTTTTTGCAATAGGTAGGATTTCTTTGTTTGTCTTCCGTGCTTGGAATCGTACTGCTTTGCTTGTAATGTCTTGTTCCTGGAGTTTTGGTGAGGTTTGTTTTCTCGGGTAGATCGTTTATAATATTATTTTGTAATAGCCTTGCATTTATTATTATCTTTTTTTTTTTTCTGTTGTTCCTTGTTCTTGTAATATGTCCTATTTTAGAATGTTTTTGTCTTGAACCGTATCATTCGGAAACAGGTAGGGGTAAGACTGCGTACACTCTACTTTCCCCATACCCCACTTTGTGTGAATATACTATTATGTTATTGTTGTTGAATGTTCTTCTGCGACTGTTTGTTAATCTGTGGTTAGAAATGGAGAATTTATGGAATTACTTTATTCTGGTTAAAGATTTGTATGCCAGTGTAGTTATATGATAATGTGAAGTAAAAATCAAAATTAATCTGGCATTGGAATGAGTTGGATATGAATAGAGTGAAATGAAACAATGGAGTCATATTGTTGATTCTAGCTAGGAACTCACCACTAACAGATGTGGTGCAGCGGATGGGGCTGAGGCTGTTCCTCCCTTAACTAGAGGTCTCGGTTATACTTGGTAGGGAGAGATGCGACTCCTCAGTAGTCAGACACTGGACGGAAAGCCAAAAAGACCAACTTGGAACTCAGGCGACAAGTCAGATAGAGAACCCAAGGGCAGAGCTACAGTTCAGCTTATGGGCTCGGTATAACACAATAGTTTCGTCTAAGACTCTGAACCAAGTAAGGTGTCTTTACTAGAATCCAGAACTGATAAACTCAAAATCCTAGCTTCGCTTCTGGGAGCACCTTGATTGGAAGTCCGAGTCAAAAAGGAAGCAATGGGTAAGGGCCAGCACAATACTTTTAGGTAGGGGGTTTGGAGGGGTGGAGTTTACCATTTACTTAAATTTGGCGCTGACACATAATTTACTGATTGGGTGAACTATGTCGTCAAGATTTATAGTTACGCTTGTAAAATGTATCTAAATGTATTTTACATTGAACCATTTACCCATGGTTTCACCAGAAAAATGTTTCTGATTTTTGTTTATAGTTATTGCGAATGAGAAAGTAGGGAGCAGCAACTAAAGGGGTAGTGAGAGTCTGAGACTGACCACAATTTCAGTAATAGGTGAACTTTTTTTCATTTTGTTATGGAAAATGAAGGTCGTTTTGCTTTATTTAATCCATATCTATTGCTTAGAGTTGATCTAAGCTTTCAGGAAGATATCAGTTGTTTTAGTACAAGGACTTGAGTGATCTTAGTTTGTTATAGTTTAAAATGAAGGCACTGGTGTAAAATTAATTTGAAAGTGTGCAGTTGGTCCCTGTTGCGTTATTATTTTGTTATTGTCATACATTGAAGAAACATTGACAATCTGATCGTTGTACGGGCAGAAATAAGGTGGTGTTACATTGCTAAAGAATCTCATGGAGGACAAGCAGTTGAAGTTTAATCAGCCTCTTCTGTCAGTTAGACGAATCTCTGCTGGAATGATTTGCCAGAGAGATGAGAAAAAGACTACTGTCAATTCCTTTTCCACTATGACACATCCTCCTCATTACAAATCGGAATTGAAGTCAGGCCTAGTAGGGAAGCCAGGAACTGTTCCTTTCTTCTGGGAACAGAGTCCCGGAAGACCTAAGGATGAGAGCAGACCACAAACTCGTCTCATGGAAAAACCTCCTACTGCCCCTAAACTTCCTCCTGGGTGGAAGTTAAGGGATAACCAAGATTCTGATAAAGCGCTTAAAAGTAAGGGTCAAACAGGGAAAATTCAAAATGCCATGCTGAGTTGCACTTCTTCGGATGAAAATGTAAAGAAAATTGAGAGTTTTGATAGCTCGAAAGAAATGAGGCACGATCAGGAAATGATTGAATCAGAGGATGAAGCTGAAGCATATTTGGATGCCCTGGATACACTTTCAAGAGCTGAATCATCCTTCCTAAATTGTAGTGTAAGTGGCTTAAGTGGATTTGATGAGCCGAATGCAAAACAATCTGGAACTTCTTTAACGAATCTGCAGACTAAGGATTTCATGATGGATCGGTTTCTGCCAGCAGCTAAGGCCATGACTTCAGAAACACCTTATTATGTTCGCAAGAAGAAATCACCATCCCAGCATCAACCAAAACACCTGAAGAACGTAATAAATGGGGATAGCCAGCCTCAGCTCCGCTACGGACCTAGTTTTACACTTTATCATTCCCAAGCTCATGATTATAAAGAAGAAGAAGAAGACCAAGAAGAAAGAGATGACGACTGTTATAATAATAGAAATTTACCTACTAAAATTTGTGGATTGTTACCTCATTTTTGCTTCAAACGTTCTTTTCGTCTTCTGAATCCTGTACCTGCAATGAGTGTTAGAACTCAAATACCCACGCTTCGTGTCAGTAGAACACAAACAGGATCCTCTTCTACGGCTTCTTATATTGGGACTGAGAACGAGGTATGTACTTTTCTTCCTGGCAGCTCATTTCTCTACTTCATCCACTCGCGTGGTGCTAACTTTCTTGCCAAGATTTTCTTCTACTAAACCATAATTATAATTCTTGTTATCTTTTACAGCTGTCAACATCTGATGTAAGTGAGCAAAAGTCTGCCGTTGGATCCATAACAACTCAATTACATGAGGATAAGAACGATTTCAAGGGAAGGGCCTATTCGACTTATTCTAATGACCTTTACGACAATAAAACAATCCTTGGCACTAATCCGGAAGCAAATAATCCTGAGGTCAAGTGCAAGGGCTTGCAGGAAAGAACCTGTCAAAGATTTTATGAGCTATTGTCTGATCAGAGCAATAGCAGGGAAGTAGATGTTTTAACTCCTTTCGCAGAGAAAACTCTGTACATAGATATTGTGCATAAAATGGATTCATCAGTTAAGATATCATGTTCTCTAGATACAAAACCATCTAAATTACAACAAAAGGATGTTGAGATACTTGAACAGATGATAAAACAAAAACCCTTCGTAGATTCTTCATTTGATTCGTCTGAGACCTCATTAAAGCCATATCTTCAAAGGAAAGCTGACCTCAATCCACCATATTCAGCGGAAAAACTGAACAATGTAAGGGAGACGAAAAGATGGGGAGCTACCCGTCAAGCTCAAGATTATTACCAAGACGCAATGACCTTAGCAAAGCCTGACAATGATAGTAGAGAAAAAAACAGAAAGCCAATTCAGAGAAGCGAAAAGTTAGAGAACTCATGCAAAGTGCACCCAGAGTTTCTTGTTCCACCACCTTTACCGAAATCTCCTTCAGATTCATGGCTTTGCCGCACTTTGCCTTCTTTATCGACAAAGAATGCATCTTCACGGGCTTATATCGGGGAAGAACGAAATCCTAATGACCAGTCTTCTAAGCCACAATTCCTAGTGGCAAACAATTGTTAAAATGAAACTCTCAGGTAAATTCTTCATTTCTTCCAGTGTATAAGTTCATGTATTTGCCTTCTCCATCTCACCCCTCCCCCTCCTTCGGCATTGGAGTTGTGAAGAGTCTCACATCGGCCCTTTAAGGGGGATGGGGGTCTCTTCAGCATGGCTTGGACAACCTTCACCTCTTGAACTAGCTTTTAGAGTTGAGTTAGGCCCAACAACCATTTCTTTATGGGAGTGAAGGGAAGGGGTATATGTTGATCGTCTGATACTCCCTCCATTCCAGTTTATGTGGCAGCGTTTCCTTTTCTGTTCAGAAAAAAATTGACAACTTTCTAAACTTGGAAACAAATTAAGTTAAACTTCCCATTTATCCTTAATAAAAAGCTTTTTTAGCCAAACAAATGTTCTGAAATGTTTAATTTCAAAGTTTCAAAAGCCTTATAGTGCACAAATATCATGACATGTTATGACCACAACTTTCAAAATTCTTCATTTATTTCTTGAAACTCTGTGCTATCGTATAAGGATGTTCCTCATTTTGTAATTTCTTGATTCATTCTATCAGGAACTCGGAGCTTTGACATATATACAATAAGAAGCTCAGTAGAAGATGTAAAGCTCTGGTTTGTTTCTCATGCTTTTTTGTGCTAATCAAATTTTACAATTGGCGCAAAGGTGACCGGTACTATATTGTTTGCTGTATAGACTCTACACTGTTTTCAGTTGTAATGGCTTTATAACTGCCAACTCATATCCTGTAATTACATGATGAATAAGAGTAATCTGTACAGGTGATCATGAAATTAAAGTTAATTCATTGCATGTTGTCTTGTGCCGGAGGTCTATTGGAAAGAGCTTTTCTACCTTACCTCCGAGGTAGTGGTACGAACTACCTACACTCTACCTCCCCGGACCCACTTGGTGGAAATATACCGAGTTTGTTGTTGTTATTGCATGTTGTGAGGGATTTGTGGAGGAACATGACATACAGTGTGATTGAGTTTCTTGTTGATGTTTATGGAGAAGCAATGTAGTCTACCTCACAATTGCACTATCAAAGGAAGTTTCCTGTTTTTGAGAGATAAATATATTGATATTTAGGCGAAAGCCTGAAACTTAAACTTAAGTGGAGAAAGGCAGAGCGGACGTTTTCATTATCACTTCAATTTGTTTGATAAATGCAAGTTTTCTTTATTCAAGTAAGGGAAGAGGAGGAAAAAATTACCTAGTTAAAGGAACAAAAGGAGCCTTGTGCAACGGTAAAGTTGTCTTCGTGCAATCTATAGGTCGTATTGTGGAAACAACCACAAATACTTGCATTAAGGTAGACTATTTACATCAGACCCTTTGTGGTGACGCTTTGTGCAGGGGTGCACCTATAACAAATTTGTAGTACTTCGGCAACCATTAAACCCGATTGAAAAAAGGTATAATTATATAAGAAATGTACGAAAATTGGTACGAGATGAAAAAAAACATTCATAAAACCAAGAAGATAGCTGAGCTGGGTGCTTTAGTTTTCGGGCAAAGCCTTACAACTTTGTGTATCAGTAAGTGTGTTCAAATCTTCTAAATACCTACAACTCCTAAATCTTTGGTCCACCACTGGCTTTTTTAAGTTTCAAAAATTAGTTTAAACTAGCTTTTCAGGTTTTCAACTTCCAAAAACCATTTTATCACATCTTCAAAAACCAAAGTTATGTTCAAATGCTAGCTTAATTACTTAATGTACCTTTTCCCGACTAAAAGATTGTATTTATTTAGAAATAAACGTTAAAATAATCAGCAAAGAAACCAACTAATTTTATGCTTTCCAATTGCTGTCCAGCCTCTTAAGGTGGAAACAAACAAGCATTTGAATTTTGGAATTCATTAGCACCAAGGTTTCATGATAACCCTGTTACACGCAAATCGTTTACCTATAACTAAATGCATTGCTTGTGAAGTGTATGTGATGTCCTATAGATTTAACAATTTTCCAAAAGTGATGATATTTTAGTTCTCACTGGTTCATTGCTTCTTCATCTCATTACAATATTCTCTCTAAACACAATTTCACCCATTGTCTTACCATCTGCTGGAAATTTTTTCAGCGTAATAAGATGTATTACATCCACTGCGTCTAAACAAAGACTCTGCACACCTAGTGTAGGTTTCAGTTCCGGAATAACCGCCTGTCATTATGTTAACTTCGTGTGGAAGTTTTGTGTCACTTACCAGAGAATTCACGATCATATTTACAGCAGCTGGTTCCCCACCCATATGTGTGACCTTGTGCTATGCTATTTTTCCAAATATGGCTGCCACCAAGTGCTGCTAGACCCCAAACCAGGCATTCACTCATTGCAATGAAACATTAGGACCGTCCAAAGGTAAATAGATCATGAACTCATCTCATGAAGCATAAATGTAGCAATGGCATTAAGATATGCACCCCTGTGATTAAAATAAAAACAAACCCTTTGGGTGGCGATGTTGGTCCAAAAGTATAGTCAACACTAATAGGGGTCAACTTCACTTATTGGCCACCTTATAGCAAATTCACTATTCCCGCTTTCAAGGAGGCTTTCATATTCATGAGCAATAGAGTTTACAATAGGAGGATTGTCAGATTCGGGGATAGAACAAGAAGAGGTGGTATTGCTTTTTCAGTAGTGAGAATATCTAGTGCTCCGACATGATTCTGAATGTTTCAGAAGTACTGATACAACAATAGTTGAATCATGACGGGTATTTATTGTACAAAGAACTGCACCAGCCCAAAATGCAGCTCTAGCATTAAGTATACATTTGGGGGCCAATGTTGCACAAACCTACAGAAATAATTTCAAATCCGTACAGAAAACTAAAGCACTCAACTTCCAAACTCATGTTCTATCAGGTTTGATCTAGTATCTATTCATCACAATGGTCAAAGCGTGAAGTTCTTTTAATACTGCTAACACCGAAAAGGAACAAAAATTATGAACTGTACTTTCCAATACATAGGATTCAATCTTTTCTAATTTGATATACAGCTAAACGAATCTCCATACATGAAGGAGGATTGCTTCAGTTAAACATATTGAAGTTCAATAAAGAACTTGTACAATTATTTCCTACTATGCTACCATTCCTTATCAAGGACATATAACACTATGGCATGTTGGAAGTCTTCTTTCATCGAAAAATATTTATGCATGAAGCGTGAAATGAATAGAGCCCTGAACTTATTTTCTAGTTGTATAAATAATCATGGTACCAAAAGCAATGTTTTCAAACTCGGCTCAGCAAATGACTCGGCCGAGCTTAAGGGTCGGGGTCAATGGGTCCGACCGGTTGACTCGAATGACGTTATAATGATGTAATAAATATTTTAATATTATAAATATAAATTCAGTGTTTAAAAATTAATGACATAACTCCAGAGTTGAATATTTAAAAGATGAAATTTGAATATTGTACCACATAGACAAAGGAAGAATTCTCTATTGTAATTTTCTTCTATTTAAGTTTACAATATTCTTCTATTTAAGTTGAATATTTGAAAGATGAAATTTGGATATTGTCCCACATTGACAAAAAAAAAAATTCTCTAGTGTAATTTTTCTCTATTTAACTCTATTTAAGTTGAATATTTGAAAGATAAAATTTGAATAATTACTTCATTGTCCCACATTGACAATAGCCTCTATTTAAGTTGAATATTTGAAACAAAATGAAGTAACCCGATTTTAATAAATTTTCAGTGAATTTCTCATTTTTTTAGTAAAAAAAAAAAAAGTTTGCAAATAACCCGGTTTTAAGCTCAGATTTTCCCGGTTGAACCGGATTTTTTACCGGGTTTGACCGAGTCATTAAGTAAGGGGGTTTTTGCTTGGTCCGGACTGGACTGACGTTCGGTTCTCAGGTGAACCAGTCGGACCGGCCAGTCCGGACCAAAAGTCAAGCAATCACTATTTTTGAAAAAGCTTTTTTGAAAGACTTCTAGGCTTCATCTTATTTTCTGAGAGAAAAAGGGATAGAAGAAACTTAACCACATCCCCCCCAGAAATCCCCAGTTGAGACAAAGCAGAGGCAAGCTTTATGCACCTAGCATGAGTCTTTTCTCAAGTGTACTTGAGAGAAGGTCCATTAATGATGGAAATTCTTCCTCTAAAAGCATTTGCTACTCTCTCCAAGAAACTTAACGGGTGTCAAAGGAATATAATTTACAGAGCATTTAAGCAGACCCTCTATGGGTTGCAAAAGTGACAGTTTCAAAATCCTTCAAAACCTGGCACAAGTTGTGAGGCCTCTGAGTGCTTGTGGCTGAATTTGAACTGAATGGTACCATATATAAATGAGACTTGGTGCAAACCATGAGTGACTTATGGTGATGCCAATGGTGGAGAAAGAAAAATAATACTGAATTGTATGAAATTACACCTTTCAAGGAATAA
>JBDJHY010000014.1:5715748-5726455 GCA_039654485.1 Withania somnifera | reverse complement strand
ATAATGTAAGACTACTATGAGCACCTGTGCTCATTGTTTACAATAATGCCCCATTAGAGCTCTTACATGCAGCATGGCTTGTTGCCTAATTTGGTCACATGATCATATACCAAATACGACACAGACTAGTTTATTCTTTTTTCCTTCATTGACGTGCTATCATTCTAATATGTTTATACGCATCCTGATTAACTAGGCTACTTAGATGAACATTTTGGTCTCTTTTCCAATAATATTGTGCTTTCCTGCCAATGAAAGAAGTGCTGTGAGTATTCTGGGTTTGTGGTCTCATGCAGTGGAAAGCATTTACTGGTCTACTCTTTTCCTCTGCATGCATCATATAGACTTTGTTTCTGAATATGCATAAATGACCATTTCGTTAGGAAATTTCGCACCTAAGTGAGGTTTACATTTCTTTTTTGGTATGCACCATTTGGGATTCAAGTCATACCCACCAGCGCCTCTTCTGTTATGCCATCACAGCAGGTGAGCTTTATTACAGAAAAAGGTTTTCATAAATAAAGTGAAGGGCTAAAATCATCTTTTACAATATACCATATACAAATATTGTATATTGGTAGATAGATGATGCTTTTGGAGTTCTCTTATGAAGTATTCCCTTCATTTTATTTCGTGTCGTAGTTAGATTGCACGGAATTTAGGAATATTAGGAGGATTTTTGGATCTTGCGATCTTAAAATAAAGGTGTGTATAACATACCAAAATGTGCTTTGAATCTGTGATTTCAATATGCCATGTCATTTGGTAAATTGGAAGGGAACTAAAACTCACTAACTGTAGAAGGCAACATTCTTTTCTAGACAAACTAAAAAGGAAAGTAAGGTGCAACTTGAAATGGAGGGAGTAGTATTTTTCTTGGGAAGAATTTCGTATAAGATTAAGTATTTGAAGGCCGAAGTACTCTCGATATTATATATTGGCAACTATTACTAGATTGCTGCTATGCTTAGTTTTCTCATCAGAACCAACTTTATATTCAAAATTAATGTTTTGCATTTACGAGGATTAACAAGAGAGCTGAAGTTGTTTAGAATCCTCTTACACAGGTATACACTGGCTCAGGAGCATGGTGATCTCATTAATCTTCATGACTGGTTTCAATCTTTTAAAGCATCAATTTCAAGCTCTGGAAAGAAAGGGCTGAAGAAGTTGGCTTCACCGAAGAAAAGAAAGGACAACACCTATCCTCAAAAAAGTTCTGATGCATTCTTTCAGTATCCTTTTTTATCTCTTCAGCATTTTCTTGATTTTTAGAACAGGTGCCACAATAATGTGGTATATAGGTCTCTTGCTGTCTACTAACAATCTCATTGGATGCTCATCATGATTCCTTATATGGTTTCACGTCATGTTTGTACTCCTGGTTTATGTTTTGTTGTAGTTCTGTATAAATTCTGTGAAGCTTCTCATTCTCATTTTCTGGCAATAAATGTTATATTGAAATCACCTGATTAAAACTTCTCAAAAGAAAAAAAGGTCACTTGATTAGCCCCTCCTCACACCATTTAGATTCATTCAGGAATTGTAATACTTTGGACACCCGGAAACTTTCTTAGTATCCACACATTTGCTCTCTTTTTCGTGTTACTGGTTTGGCTTGTTTTACCAATGGAAAAGGTAAATGTTTGTACTAATGTTTCAATTCTCTGTGTACAGTATGTTTGATTGCAATGAATAGTTGGTTGAGCAAATCTTTTTGCTTGATCAAACTAGATCAAAATAAAGTGTTGTTTCCAATTAGATCTGGCCAAAGCTCAGTCACAATAGAACCATTCTGTATCCTTAGAGTACCATGTTTCCTTTTGAGTACTTGTTAAAGATTTTATTTCGTAAGTGTACGTTATTGTGGCCTTGAGACTTAAGCATGGAAACCCAATGGAACGATACTGGATCCTTGACTTAATGCTACATAGAGCAATGTTCTGCAGAGCTGTGATGGAGTTACAGATTACAGGGTTGCTTCGTATGCCAAACAAACGGCGCCCTGATTATGTGCAAAGAGTGGCTTTTGGAGTTTAATATGCATAATGGCGTGTTGTGGAAGAGGTTCTCACTCTTCACTTAGATTTTTTATCTGTCTCCTATTCATACGACCAATAATCCTCTTAAGCCAAAAATTTTGTTTCGTGTTATTTTTGTAGTGAGTGATCAACCGCTAAATCAAAATTATGTGAAAGAAGCTACAAGATGCCATCGCAGGTCCTGATATGGTAAAAATAGTTCGAGCCGTATATGATCAGAGGCTTATTACTGGTCTGAGAAAGTTGGTGCAGATAAATGGAAGGTGTCACTAGTCTCAACTTTGCTTTGCATGGAGGGATCCTCACAGGCTGAAATGTCACTTGGAGCATGGTAAAAGGTCTGCATGTAACTTAATTACATTAGGTGTTACAAAACCACCTTGGTTGGAGGCTGTTCTGTCAAAGTTGATTTTCAGCTATCATTTATCTTGAATCATGTCACAATGACTGTTGGATTTATACTTAACCATTATTTCTCTTGATGATTTTCTTGAACAAGTATCAGTTGGCATTTCTTATAAATAGGTTTATTCCTTTGCCGCGATTGTCCTTTGTAATCTTCATGAACCAATTGATATGAGTAATGGTAAAAACGTTTGAAGTTGCAAAGAAGGTAAAGGTAATTTTTCTAGCTGGGCTGGATATTTTGCTCTCTTTAATTGTGTAATAGAATCCTTACTAATTTAGTAGTGACAAATTTAATTTGTCCGCTCCAAAATACAGTTGTCTGATAACATCGTATGGCTCAAACAAAATCTAGTTCAGTTGAGCCAAAGCTCCATTACGGACATTATTAAACAAAATAATACACTATTTTTTGTAGCAAAGGAAACTTATCGCTTTTTTTTTGGTCTGACTACACAAACATATTTACACGTGCATAAAAAGTGTGATTTGTAAGTAAGGAGTACTCACGTATCGATAAGTAGGTCTCTTTTTGAACTTTTCACTGAAAACATATGTTGGATATATTTGATCAATCAATAAATTTGATATCTTTAAACTATCGAGTTTTGATATATATCCAAATAATCTATTACGATTTGAACCTTTACCTTGAATGTGATTGATGTGGAAAGTCATTTCTAGTCCTAGCAAGCTTCTTGAGCACTCGATTGTAACTTAAGCGGAAGACTTAAAAAGTGCATATTTGAAGTTAATATAAAAAAAACTAACCAATATGAAACTACGTTCACAAATGAAAAGGGCTTAAGATTGTATAAATATGGTGACACAAAGGTCAAAATCTGAATAATTACTATTTATAAAACCTTTTAAGTCTAAATAACAGTGTCTACACTAATAAGACCCTAGTCCACCTTAAACAACTGAACTAACATCATAATTAAATGAGAAATTCATAAATAGCGAATCTCACCCTTAGGGGAGAGCATAGCAACAATTTAGTAATTACAATTTACAATTTTTCTTATTTTTCTCTTCTTGTTTTTTTGTATTTTATATGATTATTTTCACCTCTCTTTTTTTCTTTTTCTTTTTTAATATTTTATATTTTTGTTTCTCTTTTTTTTTATATTTTTGTATTTTATATTTTATATTTTTTATATTAAATGATACATTTTGTACAAATTTAATATTTTTATTTGGATAGTTTGTCTGTGAATATGTATAGTTTATTATACGGGCATGCCCTTTCTTTTATTTTCTCCATGATTTTTTTCTTTTATATATTTCATTTTATTATTTTCACACCTCTTTTTTTCATTTTTATTTGTATTTTATATTTTCACCCTCTCTCTCTCTCTTTAAATATTTTAACAATTGTTGTGAGCAACTCCATCTAATAAATTTTCAACAATTAGTTTTAGTAGTTGTTTAGCAGTTACTGCTTAATTAAACAACAACTACTAAATAACTCCCGCAACTTCTACAAACAACTACAACAACTAACTAAAATAATTAATCAATTGATAATTTTTTTTTTATCAAAATAAATGCCAAAAGTATATAAATATAGAGCGAGCTTACCGAGTTCTCAGAGGGATCAAACCAATCATGAGCCTCAACAGATTTATTATTAATCATATAAATTTAATTAATAATTTTGGAAAAATTACTTGTTGTGAAAAGTTCTTTAATTTTTTCTGAAGAGAGGGAAACGGGGAGGGGGGAATAAACTAAAATGGCCAACATTACATAAAATAATGACATAAAATAAAAATTTGGATCATCAATGGACCCAAAATAATTAGAAAGATAAATATTAAATAAAATATTATTTATCATAAAGGTTAAAAGCTATAAAAATTGATAGTCATTACATCTTTATTCACCACCATCAATAAATATCTAACTGTTAGTTCGTAGCTTACACGAACTCATAGAAATACAGAAAATGTCTTTCTATCAGCTGAAAGTAAAATTCATTCAGCCGAAATCTTTGTGTTTTGATCTTTTGCACAAAGAATACAATGCACAAAAAAATATGGTGATTTTTCTAAAATTTTCTCAACATTCTTGGAGTTGAGCTTCTCAACCAACTCCTCCTGCTTGTAGGACTTGCCCATCGTATCATGAATTTTTTGTCTCTTCCTCCTAACCTTCGGTGATATTTTTTAATATCATACTCTTCGGATAAATGACAATTCAAATCACTAATAATGACAAAAAATTTCATGTCAAAATAAATCGACGTGTCACAATAATTTATCCAAACCTCTTTTTTTCGTTTGCTATGAATTCGATGTTGAAGAAGTTCATACGCCGTCTTCATTTACAACCGTATAGGGACATTCTCGGGTAGGTCTAAATAATCTGTAAAAATAAAGAATTTAATTTTTTTTTCAATTTCTGAGTCTTTAAAAAACTTTCTAAATTTAGAAGAATTTTTTTTAAATCATATTTAACGATAATAACACCTATTAAATTTGGATGCTTATCTATAGTGGTCATAAAGTTGTAATTTGAATACCTAATAGACTTGATGATTGAGGCATCATCACATGAATAATTAACTGAAGAGGATTTAGCAAGATCAGATGTCCCCATCTCCTCCGAAATAGATCTATCATGTGGGAGTTAATTTTTTCTTCTCCAACTCATCTATCCTCCTCACCACCTTCTATATCTTTACCAACGGAGGCATCTATATTTTTAAAAAAAGAATCTCTTTCAGCTCCTGCTTCTTCTTATGATCTTGAATTTTATTTTTCTTGTGACTTTGTCTTTTTTTTTTCTTGAGACTTTGTCTCTCTGCATTTTTCTTGAACTGTTTATTTCACTCTTAGTAATGATCCAAGCTTGTTCAACAAGTGCGGATAATTTACTAATGCTATTTTTGGAGGTTTTTTCTTTTTTTTTTTCTTCTTCTACTATTTTTCTTCACTTCTGTATGCTAATTCTCCTTCTAGTACTTCTAGCATGATTAGCAGTACCATTAGCAGTAGTAGCATTAATTATTATTTTTTTGCGCCATTTATCTACATCATATGAGAAAAAAATCACCTATTAATTTAGCCAAACATTAAAAATAAACAGGGAATGTAAATTACTGCATTGGATTAAACAGGTACATAAAATATTTTTATTTTACAACAAATCCTAGTATATTTTTAAGTCGTTGAAGCAAACTACTAACACAACTACTAAAGTTGAGAAGCAACAACTTCAACAATTGCTAACACATTTTCAAGTTGCTGAAGCAACTATGAAAACAATTGTTGAAGTTGAGAAGTATCAACTTTAACAATTGTTATATGAAATTTTAGTAGTTAGTTATACAGTTGTTGCACCAATTTCAACAGTTGCTGTAGAAAAGCTTCAGATGTTCAACAGTTGATGCAACAACTTTGACAATTCATATAATTTGCTAAAATAACCTTAATAATTGTGTAATTTAATCACACAAAATTTGATGAAGTTGCTGCAACAACAAGAATAGATTTGTAATATTAAATCACCAACCAAAATCAAAATCTGTGTGTCAAACAACCAACCAAAATTAAATTTGTATGTCAAATCACCACCAATCACCAACAAGAACAGATTATAACTGGTGCCAAGCCACTAATTTACACTAAAACTGAACAATTAACCAAATCATCAATTTTTTTTTGAGATTTATTTAAACATGCACACTATAATAAAATATGTGATATCCTCCCCCTTTTTCTTCTTCTTCTTCAACCCAAATCACTATTACCACTTAAAAAACACAAAACATTTGTGAGGGAAATAAAAAACAAATTTACTTGTAAGTTTTGAAATTGAAATTTAAGCGACGACGACAACGATAGAGTTGAACAAAGAAGAAAAATATGAAGAGAAATTATTGATTTATTGAAGTTTCTATGAAATTGTTGTGGTGGTTCTTGAGAGGATTTTGAAAAAAAAAACAATGAAAGTTAAAGAGTAACAACTTGTTTGGACGGTGGTTTGCCATGGTTATATAATATACTGTATTATATGGTATAGTATTGTACTATATTGTAATGTACTGTACTATGTTTAGATAAACTGTATAGTTTGCAGCAGTTTCATAATGTATTGTGTTGTTTGGTTTGACTATATGGTACTGTATTATAGTTGGTAAGTTTACTAAAATGGCCCTGAGTTATTATAAATATTAAGTTTATCAATAAGTATTAATAAAATAATAAAACAGTTTTCTTTTTGCTATTTTATTACAATCATCCCATATATATATATATATATTGTTAAATTCATGCAAACTCTGACAAAAATTAATCAAAAAGAAGATAAAAAATAAATATACTTGAATTCAGGAACATCAGTTTTTTAAATGTTCAACAAACAAACATGTAATATGGAAAATGAAATATACTGAAGTTTCAGAACTTCAAACTAAATAACTTGAATTAATACTTATTTTTATAAATAATAATATTACTATGTGAAGTTAAACGATTAATGTTTGTTAAGAAATACTATATTAAAAAGAAATAATATGTTTGAATAAAAAATATAATTATAAATTATTATTATTATTATTATTATTACAAAAGAAAAAGAGAGTAAAAGAAAAGGAGCAAAAAAACTCAAACTTAGAAAAAGAGAACAAAAGAATTGAGGTAGAACATAATTGAATGCAAAAGAACTTGATAATTGGAGAACTACGCGTGGAAGAAAACTGAAAGTAGATTACGTATAGTTGACAAATAATATAGGGTTTGGGTAAAGGATAAAATAAGATTTTTAGAAGATTAAGTAGATGATAAATGGAAAGCAAAAATATGTAACCATGAAATAAAATTAAATTGATGGTACAATAAAATAGAACTTTTCATGATTTTCTAATTATGAAATTAGATTATACTATACCACATATTTTAAATAATCCTCAAAACAAATATGGTACTAATACAAACCATATCATGACCAACCACCGTCCAACCAAAGCATAAAGCGAAAAAGACTGTTCGTGCTTTTTGAATAAGTTTTAAAAAACATCATTTGGAATGGGTTATATTTGATTTGGGATTTTATTATTTATTAAAGTTTAAAAATTTAAAAAAAAAATCTAATTTAATCTCAATGAACTTAATTCCTAATTAGTATAAAGCTTTAACTTAAGCCTAATTAATTTATCACTTTTTTTGTCATGTTACTCAATTCTCTCGTGTAACTGGGAAAACGGAAATGTCAGCAGCATTACTCCGTCGGAGAACCGCTTTGCTCTCAATTTACTGGAAGTGTAATGGCTACGCCAACGTCACATCGCCGCCTCCGATCCAAGTTAGGTTTACTAAGTCAGCGGGTCGAGGTGTGTTTGCCACTCGGAGAATCAGTGCTGGCGAGCTCATCCACACAGCCAAACCCATCCTTTCTCACCCTTCTCTTTCTTCACTTCATAGCGTCTGTTATTTCTGCCTTACAAATCTTCAACACCAACCATCAAACCTTCCTTTTTGTAGTGACGAATGTAGACAACAATCCAAGGTATTTTTCTTTGTATGTTTGTGTCTTGTGATATGTACTTGTTTCAACAGGCTAGGATAACCTGTTAATGTTTCACTTAGGGCTCTCTTATTATCGAAACAGAAACACAAGTGAAATGCTAATAGTCTCGTCACTTACATCATTTAACTTTTTATTATGACTTTCTAAAAGAATGAAAATTCATGTTTACAAAGAGTTTAATTATATTCAGTAATCAAATTGCAAGTAATTTCGTCAAACTCTTCTGGAAACAGTTACCAAATTACTGCCTTGTCACTAGTCGCTTACCACAAATATCAGGTTAGTGAGGCTTTTATTTTTGTCGTCATTACCAAATGAATGAGCCTGTGCCGAACAGAATGGACTTGATGATATCATGAGTACACAGTACGATGGTGATATCTTGGTTGTGCAGTTAAAGATTGTGGGCCGACTAGTTGTAGGATCTTCTTATGGACATACTATTTTAGCTTCCATCAATCAATCTAATGGTTTATTAATACATAGTTAAGTGATGATAAACTTTATATACGGTAATAAATCAACGGAGGGACTATCCTATGACTTGCTTTATTATACTATTTTAGTTGTGCTTAATATGCCGTGCTGTTGGACCTTAAAGCAAGCTTGCTGTATTAGTGTATCTCAGTTCTAACTCATGTTATCTCACTATTTTAGATCTTTTACGAGACAGAAAAGCAAGCAGACTGGTCAGGTTTTCATGAGTACTGCCGGTATCAGTTTCTGGTTTCCCTGTATTGTCCATCAAATATTACTTGTTTGCTCTATAGGTTCACCTGAATCATTTTATTCTGGTCAACATATTTTTGCCTATAATGTATACCCTTTTCTTACATGGTTAAGTTTGACGCACACCACCTGTATACATGAGATGTAAAGGCAATAGAAATACAATTTTTATAGGTTAAGAATAGTAATTTGTCAAAAGGAAATTCTGTATAAGTTAGCAAATATCTTTACCAAATGTTAATTTGTGCCAATGAAGAAAAGAGCTTGGATACATCTATCAACACTCAAGAATATTGTATTTCATTAAGTTAAGAAAATATATTTTAAATTTGATAAATTTTGTTTGCGTTAAGCTTCAAGATACCATCGAATCATCCCATGTACCTTTTGTTAGGGGATGAATGATGCGAGATAACTTACATTTACATTTTTTGAATTGTTTGCTTTTTTGAATAGCTACATTGTCGGGGAAACTCCAAAGTTGTTTCTTGGGGAAATGGTACAGTTAAAATTGTTATGAGGTCAAGGACATGCTCTTGATTTAACTCGTCAGGTTTAATTATTATTAGCATTTAACAACTAAATATGTTCGTGAAGACCAATAAAAATGAGTTGAAGACAATGAAGTATAGAAAGTCGTATGGACAAGTGGATCTGCAATGATGTTTGTCTGAACTAGATCTGGTGTTGTGTGAGTGATCTTAGCTTCAAATCTCGGATCGTTTAGGTAAACAGATGTTATAAAGCAAAGACTTGGTGAAAATGAAAATCTTGGGGCACAAGAATATAAGTGTATTGTTGTTTTATTGCTAGTATCAAATGTCCTCACACTTGTGTTAAAACTACTATTAGGTTTCAATTATGATACATCAACCAATAGAAAAGCCGATTCTGTTGGATACCAATTGAGCTGGGTTGGCATTGTATTCATACTCTGTGAATCTAAGAACTGCTTTTATTACATGGATCAAGCTTGGGCCTTCGATTTCTGTCTTGTTCTGCTTCCCCTTACCACTTTGAGGACATCCGGATGGTTTTTGCTCGAACTTGGTTTATCCATGGGCTGGTAGGCCAAAGTCGATTCTTTGCTGGTTTAGGGTACGCTTCCCTTAGCTTTATCATTCTGTTATGGGATCTTTAGTAATCATCCTCTGTTTGAATCTTAGTCTCATACCGGTTATGTATATTGGCCCAAGTCTTAGTCTCGAACTCTGTTAAGCTTTCCTTAAGCTTTAAGGAACCAATAAAACTTCCTGGGTCTAGTCCTTTTGTGAAAGCTTCGGTGGTCTAGTCATATGGAACCATCAGTAGCATCATCCTTTTCTTTTGAAATCTTGCAATGAAGTCCCTGAGTAATTTAGAATCACTCTGCTCGATTTTGAAGATGTCTACCCTTTAGGTTGCACCTTGCTGGTCCTAGTGTGTGCTTTAACGAAACAATCTACAAGCTTTGTAAGAGTCAATAGAATTTTTCGTTAACAAAGAATACCATTCCAAGCTCCTTCTGTTAGAGTGTCTCCAATCTTTTTCGTCATAGGTCATTTGGCTTCCTCCTTAGTCAGATCATTTTCTTTGAATGCAAATGCCTCATTCCATCATACTTTGGAATGTTCGGCAGTTGAAAGATCTTTGAAATTGGATCGTGCTAGCTTTTTAAGGGAGTTAAGTAGAACTCTTGGAGTTTGACTGCTTCAATACGGGAAGCGATCTCGATTTGTGATTTATTTGGGTATGTAACTTTGTGAACCTTGATTTAAGTTACTTTCTGAGTAATTCCATAATCTGGTTGACAACTTCGGTGTTGGTTTCCATACACCTACTCCATAATCCTCTGTTCAGGTAGTACTGTGTGATTGACCCTAGGATTTCTTTGCAGGGTGGGTGTTCCCGATGATGTTGGGTTATTCTCACCATTATGGCCAATGTCTTTTGCAACTCCAGTGTTTTTTCATTTTGTATAACCATGAGGTCAATTATGGACTTTTATTGGTGCAAG
>JBDJHY010000014.1:5703655-5715648 GCA_039654485.1 Withania somnifera | reverse complement strand
TTAAAATACACAAATATTAAAAATATCAAGATACACAAAAAAAATAATTTAAAAATTCACAATGCCTTAAAATATGCAACATATATAAGCCTTAAAGTATTTAAGATACATAAAATTAAAAACTAAAATATAGAAAATTAAAAATTATTTCAAATACACAAATTTAAAAATCTTATATCTAAGATATCGGAGTCTTAATTATCTCAGGTATCTAAGATACTTGCATTACTGCAATGACGTGTATCTAATTATAACAACGTATACAAAATATATTTAGCAATATGAATTTCATGACATTTATGTAAGTTAGCCATAAGTTAATCTTAAATGACCAATGTAAGATGGTGTGAAAGAATGTGATAATGGTTAGAGTTAAATCTAAGGGTGCATAGCTCCATTAATGGAAGCTAAAGGAAGGGTTTTTTGAGCCAATTATATTGTGATATAATTGGTAAAGTAACAGAAATATCCTTATTGGTTCCATATTACAAAAGGTAGGACACACTTGGTAATAAGTGAAAGATAAAGTGACAATTTGGTCTTTTGAAGTTCCGGATAAAGCAATAGTCGGTTGTTCAAGCAAGGAAATGAACAAAAAGTAACTAAAATGACCAAAATACCCTCAAAAGTAAATGTTATCACTTTAAGCACACATGTTGACCAAGTGTGTACTTGTTCTCCTTTATCATGTATTGAAATGTTAAAGGGGAATAAGTACAATAATGTTCAATACGTTAAGCACAAATCATGTTAACATTTCAATACATGAGATTGCATTCGATACTAGGGTTGTGGAGTTATTTTCGATAGTGTATTTTCGTACTTCTTTTTTATTTTTTTCTTTTTATCTCTCTTCTCTTTTTCTTTCGGTTCTTGGCACTAGCGCATCTCTTTTCTCTCTGGACCGGGGTTAGACTTGTCTACGAGTGGAATGTAGACGTCATTATCACTCAATTTTCGAATTATATTTCCTTGAATCCAAAACCTTTCAGCTAACAATATTACTAGGTACTACCTGCTCCTCCTCTTTCTTCTTCTTCTTCTCCTTCTTCTTTTTCTTCTTTTCTCCTCCTCCTCTTTCGCCCCCTTCTTTTTCTTCTTCTTCAGATATATATGAAACTGCTTTTTTTGAATTTAAGATTATTGCAAACGAGCTATGTTTTGAATTGGTGTTATTTCAAAAGATCTAGAACATTAGAAAAAATCACATCTCAAATTTAAAGAATTTTGGAGCAGATTTGAGATTATTTGGGTTGATGTAGGCCAACAAGTATTTGTTCAATTATTTTGAGTTGAAGATAGTTATACATTATATATACATTATTATATATTATTGAAATATTAGTGTATATAACTATGTATACAATATCAAAATTTTACATACATATGTACTTGTGGAATTTTTTTTTATAAAAATTGTCACGTGTATAATTACGAAAGAATTCCAAAAAATAAAAAATAAAAAATGTTACGCTAGCTCACAAGCTGGCTTGCTCAAGGTTTAGTTGAGTTAGCACTTTGGATGCCCTTTCAATTAAGGATAAATTACTTGGAAGAATACTTTTCATAAAATATTTATAGATTTTAAGAATATTTTTTTTAACTATTATTATTTATGACAATTTTGTATTTAAAGTGAATTATGTATGCAATATAAATATATTAAAAGTGTATTAAAACATATTATGATTATTTTGATAAGACATATGACACTATATACTAAAAATGAATTATGCAACCAATATAGATATATTATAAATGTATTCTAATTATTTTGGTAAAAAATTTGCATTATGTAGTTAAAGTGAACTATGCATGCAATATGGATTTATTATAAATATTTTAAAACGTATTATGTTGTTTGGTAAAAAATATACATTATGAATTAAAAAATAAAATTATGCAGGTAACAAAATGAACTATAACTGTTCCTTATATTGACTAATACAATTTTGATACAATTTAGTACGATTTGAACTGTGGTTGAAACCCTACCTCTTCCAATTTCAATTCTGGTTATCCTACCATAGAATCCCTAGCATAGTCACCCGAGGTTAGAATTCCTACCATAGTCATTTGAAGTGAGTACATCAACAAGGATTTAGTAGTTCATTATTGGAATAGATGTTTATATTATTGACATAAGGAGTGGTCGAAGTTGTAGAGCGCCAACATATTAAATAGGAGAACGAAAAGTACGGTAAGTTACGGAAAAGTTTTTCTTATATTGAGTTTTGAGTTGGTATGGCTACTTTCGATATTAGTATTAAACTTTTCTCATCTAGTAAGGGTACGATGAAGAGAATTTGAATGATTTCAGTTTTATGGTGCAACTGTTGCAATGGTATATCTGCTCATCTGGCTGGGTCATAATGGTTATGTTTTCTTTTAGTTCATCACAACAGTCTATGTCACCTAGTTCTTGTTTTACTAGTGAAATCCAGGTATGATCTTCTTGGTAATTATATTGGATTAATGGTAAACATTACCACATTGGAAAGTGCTTCTCAGAGGCAGTTGAGAATGTTAGTAAAAAAGTGCATGAAATAAGTTAATTTACCGGATCTTATCACAAGTATTTTTCCAGCATGTCATCGACCCACATAAGTATTTTGTGATCGGGATTTACTTATTCATATGTGTATACAAATTTTGCTTCTGAATTTGATATGGTGATTGATTCTCTACATGCTCCTCTCCATGTTTCTACATCCATAGGAGATATCTTTAGTGGTGAAGCAGGGTGTATCCATCTGTTGGGTTTCTGTGATAGGGTATGATACTTGGGTAGACTTGATTATTCTTGACATGGTATATTTTGACATCATTTTGAATGTGGATTATCTTTCTCCTCACCATGCGATCTTAGATTGTCATTCCAAAATAGTTATTCTAGTACGTCTAGTATTCCAAGATTGAGTGAAGGGTTCTTATCCTTGTAGAGTGATTTCCTTCCTTAGTGTCTAGAGGATGGTCGATAAAGATTGTCTCTCTTATTTCGCCTTTATTCGAGATACCATGTTGTCTCTTCTTCGTTGGACTTTATAACAGTAGTGTGTGAGTTTCATGATGTCTTTCCTACATATCTTCGGGGTGGTCCCCTAGATTGGGTATCGATTTTGCTATTGATTTGAAGTTGGGCACCAAGCCCATTTCTATTTCTCTGTACCTTAACAACTTCAGGATTTGCTTGATATGGGATTTAGTATATCCGTGTGGGGTGCTCCAATTTGATTCATGAAGAAGAAAGATACATCAATGCAGATGTGAATTGATTATATACAACTGAATATGGTTACTATTATGAATAAGTATCCTTTTCCCAGGATCGATGATTTATTTGACCAATTGCAGGGTGTCTCAATGTTTTCTAAGATTGATTTGACGTCGGTCTACCATCACTTGAGGATTAGGGCTTCAGATGTCCCTAAGACAACCTGCAAGACCCGTAATGGCCACTATGAGTTTTTGTTGACGTCTTTCGGACTATCTAATGCCCCTGTAGCATTCATAGAGTTGATGCAGAATATTTCAATCTTATCTAGATTCATTCGTTATTGGACTAGATCTACTAAAACACACTAAAAAGAAAGAGAAAGAAAAAAAGAGAGATAGGTGAAAATATAAAATATATATAAAAAGAAAAAAGAAAGAGAAAGAGAAAGAGAAAGAGAAATGTGAAATGTGAAATAATAAAATAGAGAGTAATCTAAAATACGTGTGTTACAAAAGAAAGAAGAGAAAATCATGAAGAAAATATATTATCCCTTTGAATTATTTGTATCTAATGGGTAATCTAACGAGTATTGTATTTAAATACACTGAACATATAAAACGAATTATACAATAATTCACAACTCTCAAACGGTTATAGCCCCTAAATTTAGGAAATTGTTAACAAGTTCAAATTCTGTCTCGTCCTTCACCTTCGTTCTTTCTCTGGCGCAGAAGGTTGAACCAGGAAAATGCTGAGTTGCAGACAACAGAGAACTGCCCTCAGGCGCAGAGCTGTAACACGGCAAACTTGAGAGAACTATTTCGTCACACCACGGTGGCCATCGGAACCAATATCCACAAAATAACTTCATGCTTACAAATACCGGATGAGCTCAACAGCAAACTTCCCCTTCCTTGTTGAGCTTATTTCTCCAATCTGAATAAGAGATTCATTAGCTGCAGAAACAGCAATCACATTTCACATTAATGTAAGTAATTCTTTTAGAATGTAAGAGAAAGATCATTCAAGTGCCAAAATAAGCTTAGTGATGGTTGACTGCATACACACCACTAAATAACTGAACATACCAATCCCAGTATTGAATTTTCATAGATCTCTTATTCATACTAACATTACCATAACACCAAACCTAGCAGGAAAAGGAAGTCATGCCATCAAGCAAGCTAAGTATTTTAGCCAAATTTCCAAATCCCAAAGCATGTGACCCAACTATAGAACTGACTCCAGAAGTCTTGATAGAGACTCAATAAAAATGAGAATTCTTTAACCAAACCTAAATATCGTAGTAAAATTCTCCAAAACAAGAAGTTCAATCCCAAATTAGTTGCAGTCCTCTGTATGATACCTCACCAACCATGTCACTCTATTTTTTTCTTTTTTGGACCAATCAAATATTTGACTATTTAGGTTCTGGGGCATTAAAAGTTCTTTATATTTTCTTTTGGCATACAAATCTCTAACTAGACTAACAGGCTCCTTGCAAACTAATTACAGCTAACTAGTTCATTCTATCAACTAACTCTGCCTGATTTTATGCCTACCACCCTGTAACACCTCTAATTACCTTGGTTTCACACAACAAATTGATGTGTTAGAGCATGACTAGGATGCCTTTTTTCATTTTACCCCTCCGTGTGTGCTAGTGCACCTTCAGCCTAATGTGATAATTCCCAATATTGTAAGACGCACATCCATCTTAACAGTCACATTTCTGCAATATGAACATCCTATAAATATCCTATGGATTTTCTCTAAATTAGAGTCACCTAATTAATGTAAACATTATTATCACAAAATTGGCGTTGTAGCAAGCCATCCAAATATATAAACCAAAGCTTACTATTTGACTTTTCCCTCTAGTCTCTTTTTACTTGCTAGCTTCGTTTTGTAGGTTAGGGAGAATTTTGAAATTCAAACAATGGTTTTGGTCACACTTACTTGAGTGATAATAATGGCAAAGGATACTCCGAATAAGGGAGTTCACATTTTAAGTGGAGTCCCCCTAAAAAATGAAATTTCAAGGTCAGAACCTATAGGAAGAGACAAGTATGCCCTTCGGAGGTAGGGAAGGGAAAATGAGGGAGGGGATTACAAGATGGGGAATTTAACCCTCACCAACAAGGTGAAAGTTTAGTTAGCCAATCAACTAATCTGTTAAGATTTTCCAATAGGCAGATCTAGCCTTGTATCTATGCGTTTGTGGGAACCTGGTAGCTTTCATCCAACTCTTGTATATGTATGAAGAAATATTCTAAATATTTGATTGTAGGAACCCAAAAGCTTCAAATCCGCCTAGGAAGCCAACCAACCAATGAAAAGAGAATATTTAACACAATATTGGGAAATCATTGTAAATTTTAAGCAAAAAATGCTACTTATCCATGAGCGATTTGTTTTATGTGTGCGCGCATCAGATGGGAGGAGGTGCCATTCTGCTTCATTAACTTTACCAGCAATGGAAGAATTTTATGAGAAGTAACTTACTTTAAGTCTGCCTTCTCCGCTAATTGATATCATATCTCCAGTCTTAATCGTAGTATTGCTTTTTGTCACAGTGCTCCAATTGACACGAACATCTCCATTACTAAAAGGCCAGCAAGATAAGAGTGAGAAAAAATATCAACTTAGGAAACAAAGTATCGAGCCAAATACATCTGCATTGTCGAAGCAGTAAACGCATATAGAAACTACAAAATCAACATTTCTTTTTTATAATGGTGGTAAGCATGCTTGAGAGCACCTCGGCTATTCCACCGGGTACCTGCTACCTCCCATGAGCACATGTATTGGTAAAGGTTTAGGCAGATGGGAAGAAATCAGCTTCTACTAAGATTTGGACATGAGACCTCATGGTTCTCCCACTTCATTGACTACTAGGCCACACTGGGGCATAAATCAACATCCATGGTGATTCATTCAATTTTACTGACTACAGCAGCAAACAACATCCATATGTCATCCCTCTCTTTTGCTCTCCTCCCCGATCAAATCACCCCCATCCCGATCCCCGACACCTGGACCTAGATACAACACATAAACTGCAACTGTGTCAGATCCTGGACCCGTTTGAAGATTTATGTGAGAAAACTGAAACCTACAATAACAATCTTCCCCAACAAGTGACAACCACATACAAAACTAAAACCCTTTTACTTGTGTCACTGGTTTTTTTCCTTTTTTTTTTCTGGATAAATTACTGGAATTTCTTTTCATTTCGATTTCTTTTTAAGAAGGTAATTAACAAATAACAAATTCCTTCAAGTTGTTATATATTTACCTGATCTTCTACCAGTATAATGACTGAACCAATTTATTTTTCTGCTCGTGTATCCTTTCCTCACACAGAAAGCTACTTCTAGAGGCATCATCCATTTGTATTTGCTGCGGAGAGGGCATCTACTTCTAGGAGAAAATAATCCTTCCTAACAAACAACTCAAGCTATGCTGTTACGACTTAACTAAAAAACAGGGAGAACGCACAGCTATGCAGTGAGTTCCATAATGCCAATCGTCGTTAATGTTGAACCTAGTAGATTATGGGTTGTGGATCTTTCAATTACCTTTTTCTTTAAATGAAAATCAAAACGGAACTCTACTTTAAAGCCTATAGAGTAGAGAAAAGACCTAAACAATGTGGGAATCAATGAGAAGTTGAAGAACTTTTATAGAAGGCACCCGTTTGATTACCATATACAGAATTTCAGGGTCATACCATATGGGAAGGACAGCTTATGTGCAAATCCATTGTGTTTGAGATAAGGATAACTTATCCGCATATCTATGACACTGATTGCAGATTGCATGTGGTTCATAAATCATAAATTGAGGCAAGAGTCATTTTAATTATTCATCTACCAATAATAATGTAAAGATCAGTTTTGTAGTCATTCACCATGCCAAGCACACAAGCAGCAAATATTTTGAAAGAAAAAAACGTATCCAAAGGGGGGATTACCTAATCAAACTGGCCATTTTAGTTCGTGAAACTTTGAATCCTGCACTAGCTACAGCATCAAGTCTCAATGACGCCTCAATAGATTTTAAGGACCTTGTCCTGGAAACAGTAAAACAAAAGTGATTTTCCAAAATCAAAATGTGGTGCATATGAAGGGAAGAAACCAAAGGAACTATAACTGTTAACATTTTCAACCTTGGTGGTTCATATTCAAGGGCAAGCAATGGAATCTTCTTGCAAGAGACAGAAACATTTGCAACCTACAATGAAAATATTAAATAAGTCGAAAGTCTTGTTAATCATACCATACCAGTCCAAATTTTTTAAAACTACAGCTGTTCACTTATTTGGGATTTCTGTATCGAAGGAAAATTGTCCAATTCAATGTAACATCATGAGATAATAGCAGAGTCTTTGACGATATAATATACAAAATATCCACTTGGCTGGTAGAAGCAAGTAGAGAAAAGCAGGGACACAGAGATAATAAAAAAATTACATAAGACGCATAAAGGAGGCAAGTTAGTTTCTTTCATTTGGTCTGGAACATTTTTGAAAATTCAAACAAAGGTCCTGAAAATACAAAAAAACTTGTGGAAAATTTTGAAAATACTACCAAACACAACAATGGTTTATGTAAAATACCAAGCAATCAAGCATTTTGCAGCATAACTTTTCCACCCTACCCACATCCATGAAAAAGAATCCAAAATTGAGTATTTTCCATTGTCCAACCAATTTTAGCTAAGGGAGAATTACAGGTCTAGGGATCCAACTACCAAAGAAATGAAAATGACAAGATAAATGCGGTTCAGAATGCAGGAGTACTATTATGTAAGTATCGGGAAGATACTGTAAATGGAAGTGATGTGCAAAGTACCATTACCTTGTCCAATGCTGATACAAGGAAATCAGAAAGTTCAGGAACAACAAGAACATGAGCTCCCTTTTCACCCTAAACATCAAAAAGAAATGTTCAGGACAATTCAATATTGAAGAAATGGAGAGTGGAATACGTTACAATAGTTACACAAATACACAAACAAGATCAACATCATAAAGAATCTAGAGGCTAATTAGTCAGAACATGTGAAAGAAAGTAAGAACAAAATATAATTTCAAAGGAAAAAAGGTTCAAAAACTTTAATAATCCAAAGTGATACTTTGATATTAGTCTGAAACTGTCGATCAACAATCTCCAGAGCAGCTCAACCACTGATCTGTTTTAGGAGTCAGTTTGCTCTTAGAGAGTTGCTAAGCGAGGATTCTTCCTTTTTTTTTTTACGATGGTGGCGTCTGGGTCAACTTGCATGCTCCTCGATTATTGCATCAATTACCTGCTACCTCCCACCAATACAAGTATTGGATAACTCTGTCCCCAAGGTTTAGGGTGATGAAAAGAGATCACCTAGTGCTTTTCGCTTCTGCTGAAATTTGAACCTTAGACCTCATGGTTCTTCTCCCTCCTCATTGAACACTAGGCTACACATTTAGATGCATTGTCATACTCTAATTTTCTATGTGCCTAAGAAGCTTAGTAGTATGTTCTGGGTGCTAAGGGGACATTTCAATAGTCAATCTTGGATGTTGCTTCATTCATCACGTTTTGTGCTGCTTCTGACATTTCGTTATAGATGTTTGAATCACCAGTTCCACATTAAAACAGAGGACTCATTAGGAGATCAAAGTCTTGAGAAACAACTTTACTTCATAACCATACACTATCTCTATATATGAGCTCTATTTTACTTAACCCCTGCTGACTTGACACTTCCCTTAAGAAGATATTTTATTAGTGGTTTTTACTAAATTTTTCTTAATAATTACACTTCAAAAATACAAGTTTGACTACTAATACTCCATGTAGTCATTTAATGACAGGATTAATATTAGAAGAAGAAGAAAACTTTTCCAAATGTCTAGATAGAGAGGCTCCACTTCTCTCTAGAATCTGGGAGGCAGGAGGGCATGTATTTCAAGGAGGCTCTAGCAAAGCCAGTGCTATACCTCGGGGGTAGATGTCAACAACTTGGTTCAGCCGGAGAACCCGTTTTCTCGCTATCTGAAGAATTTGTCCTAAGAAGGAAAAGATTTTTGAAAACTTGTTTGGTTAGGTCGTTCACAAAATGGGTGGGCTCACACGAGGCAATCAGAAACTGGGCTGTAAATGAGTGGGAAGTAGCAGAAGGTCTGAAGATTACACAGCTGAGCGACGCACAAGTTTTATTCCGATTTGCGAGTGAGGAGCAGGCTGATGAAATATATCATAGAGGAAAGAGATGGTTTCGTGGTAATTTTCCGAAACTGGATAGATAGAAGAAGAAAGATGGGTGTGTTAATACTCATCTTACGTACTGTGATCGTTAGATGGTGGGTTTGCCTCTTCACCTCTGGAATGTTGACCTTTCCAAGAAGGTAAGGGAGCTATGTGAGAGTTTTGTTGATGTTACAAGTAGTATTCATGACATGTCTAGAGTGAAAATTAAGGAGAGAAAAGGAGGCAGGGTCCTTGTTTCTGTGAAGGTGGATGTTGGAGATTGTAGCTATTAGAATATGGATGTGCATCGACTTTCAACCTGAGTTTCTTAATCTGGAAATGGAGGAAAATGTGAATCTTTCCAGCAGGAGGAGAGGAAAAGGAGGTGGGAAGGGGTGTAGGGTGGTGGAAGAAAGACGAAATAGGTCTACGGAAGTTAGAAGCTCCGCTGAAAGAGTTGCTGGAAGGGATAGAAGATCAGATAGTGACAAAGAAGTTGGATTCAGGAGGGAAGTGAACACCCTAGCAGAGGAAAAAGACAACACTATCCCTGGATTAGTGAACAGGGTTGGAGGACTGAATTGAACCTGTAAACTAAGCCTCCAAGGTCGAACCACCAGGAGAACACATTTATGATTGGATCTAAGCCACAAAGAGGCCCAACTAGGGGGAAAATCAATGCTCCGATGTTGGCGGTCGCACAGAACTTGAAGGGGACAATGTCTAGTGGATCGGAGTCGAGCCGTGAGGCGGATAATAGACTTTCTAATGCTGTTTCAGGGCCGGGAAAGCAGCAGATGAAGGGATCTGATGATCCTAAGAAGCCAGGTGGCCGGAGTTACTGTGTTTCGGTGAGAATAATACCATCAATACAAGGGCGGCGGGCTCGGATTGTCCATTAGAAGGTTCTTGTGCCTTGAAAGATGCTGGGCAGCACAGATCTGGGACTTTCTAGGCCTGATGTTGCTCTGGCGACGCTGCCGGCACGGAAAAAGGTACTGTTCATGCAGAAATTGGAAAATGGTGCTTTTTGTCCAAGATTTTTCCAGAAATAGAATGGGGAAGTGCCATTTTTGAACTTCTAACAGTCCCAAAACCAATTTTTTACAGGGGAGAGATTCTGACGTTTCAGATTCAGACCTGTCCAAAAGGTTTCTGGAAACTGGCAGCAGTAGTACAGAGGTGCAAGGAGTTTATGTGATGCTGATCTTGGGCATATTTATACGCCTGCTTGACGTATTTTACTTGCATTTACCTTGTTTTGAGAATGATACTTGATTATATTTGTGTGTTTTGATTGCATATTCTTGATCGTGAGCTAATGTGATGAAAATCAACTCAAGTGTGCTAATGAGAAAGGTTTGGAGCTTTGGAGTAACTTTGGATGAGATTCCGTACAAGTATGACATTGGTGCTATGGTTGGAGCATTGCCCCAGAGCCAAAACAATGAAGAAGGCAAATCTGGGCAGTGGAGCATTGGGTGGCGTGCTGCACCAGAGGCCTACATCCAGAGAGTCTACATATGGGCAGCCCGGCGTACAGAGTGGTGCATAGTGCCAGGCTTGTCCCGAGCAGTAAGGAGGACTACATTCAGCACTTGAGGATTGTACTTCAGCAGTTGAGAGAGGAGCGGTTGTATTTCAAATTTTCTAAGTGTGAGTTTTGACTTAGTTCTGTGACTTTTTTGGGACACGTGGTGTCCTAGAAAGGTATTATGGTCGATCCGACCAAGATCAAGGTAGTTCGTGGTTGATCTAGGTCTACTTCCCCGGTAGAGATTCGTAGTTTTATTGGCTTGGCAGGTTATATCGCAGATTTGTTCAGGAGTTCTCTTCTATCGCAGCCCTGTTGACTCGGTTGACTCAAGAATGTTGTATTTCAGTGGTGGGACGAATGTGATGAGAGTTTCTAAAGGCTTAAAGCCTTATTGAATTCATCTCGACTTGAATTTGCCTATTGAGGGTGAGTCTTTCATCGGGTTTTGTGATGTTTGTAGAGTCGATTTGGGTGGAGTGTTAATGCAAAAGGATAAAGTTATCACTTATGCTTCTAGACAGTTGAAGGTCCATGAGAAGAATTACCCTACCCATGATCTAGAATTGGCAGTAGTCGTGTTTGTATTGAAGTTTCGGCATTCTAGAAGCAAAGCTTCCTCGTCGCCTGCCTCCTTGTGTGGAAATGCTTTTCATGATCTCCAGCTCTTTCCCACCGGCTCGTTCTTTACTAGGCGTCTAGGCGAATCCGCCGGGTTAATTAACTCAACGTAAAAAAAGCTTATTAGATCAAAACTAGGGGAGTGCTTACTAATAGAGAAAGGTTCGATTCGCATCATTATGCTCAATAAAAGGAATGGAAGTGCGATTGATGACTGATCAGGTGAGAAGTAGTCTACTAAAGAGAGTTGTGGAAACTAGCATATTGGAAGATCAATCAGCCAAAATAAGCATGAGCAGCTACGATATTCGTCTCGTATTTGATGGTCGGCGTGGCGATAGGCTTCGTTTCTACGACTGCCTTCCCAGCCGTTGAAAGACTGAGCGAG
>JBDJHY010000014.1:5671113-5681842 GCA_039654485.1 Withania somnifera | reverse complement strand
AAAACAAAATAAAAACAAAAAAAAAAAAGAAAAAGAGAAGGGAGAAAAAGAGAGAAAATAAAGGAAAGAATAAGTTGCTATATATAATTAATAAAATATCGCTATGCTATTCTTTAAAAATAATCTTTGTTATTTATGAATTTACCCACTGAGAAACACTTAGAAAGTTAGAAAGAATATAAAACCTCTCCTCTCTTGTCTCTCTTTGTTGTTTTTGCTCTCTATTTCTTGTTTCATATTATTGCTTCTCATTTTTTTGTTTTATTATAACAATATATTTATTAGGTATGATTCAAGAAGTTTACCCGAATTATTCTTAAGTTTTGACTTTTCCATATGAAAAAATTGAAGGGAAAATTATAAAAGAAAACAAAAGCAGAAAATAAAAAGAAAAAAGTAATGTAAGCAACACATACGTACAATTGCCGTCCTGGGGTCAAACTAGAGAAGTAATTTTGTGTTTATTCTTAAGTGAGTGTACAATTGCCGTCTTGGGGTCAAACTAAACGAAAATTATAAACTTAATACACAATAGAGGAGATATGATAGAGTTTTTTTTTTTTTTTTTTTAATTTACTAATAAATGGATCGCGACCCTTTGTCCCGGCTATTGTAGCACGTGTGTCGTGATCAGGGCATAAGGGACATGATGACTTGACATCATCCTCACCTTCCTCCGACTTATCAACGGCAAATTGATTTCAGTTATTATGTATTGAATAAAAGCAAAAGTCTCAGTAAGATCGTACGATAGTAAAAAATCATAGCAAATCCAGTAAGTAATTTTGTAATGAATGTCTCAAACATTATGTTGAAAGAATTAAAATTTTATTATTTCTGATATTCCATAATATTTTCGCGATCATAAGATTTATAAAATTATAGTTTGTATGTTTATAAGTGCTTAACGGTAATAAGAAAATAAATGAAATTGGAGGTACATATCTTGTAAATATAATTTATGTCACACTTTTAATTTTTAGTTCTTTCACAACCATACTATAAAATTCGAAAGACTTTTATTTTATGAAATGATTTATAACTTTCAAACGTTCAAAATATCAACCACCTGATGCTTTAAATCAGGGCTTTTTTCGTACTATTAGGGTGGGAATAAGAAGTTGTTCCCCGTAAATATTTTTACTTATTTTAGATCAGAAATTTGGAAACTCTTTTTCATTTTTAAACTCTTCACATAACTACAGAACTATGTCTTCTGATAATTATCTTGAGAGTATTAACTTTAACAAACGAGACTGAACTTTTCTCTGACTCATTCAACAACTCTATAGAAGTTGGTGAATTCTTGGTGATGTATAAAGAACTCAATGATCGGGTCCAGCAATGGGATCTTTGAACATGGTGAAAAGATGTGCAAATCCTCTAGCTATAAGCTTACTAGTTTGTCTTTTCCTTCTTGGTACCTCCTTCAACATGAGTCTTATTTTCCCATTTCACACAATTACTTCAATAATCTTGTCAATGCTCCCATCTTATGTTACAATGACAAATAATCAAGCAAGTAATTCATACTTTGTTGAATCAAAAATCAGGCAATTAGCTCCATCTCATCCTGTTAATAATAATAATAATAATCCTTACGTCACCCGATTTGCTTACTTGATTTCTGGCTCAAAGGGTGATCTTGAAAAGCTATGGAGGACTCTAAGATCATTGTATCATCCATGGAATTACTATGTTGTTCATTTGGACTTGGAATCAAATGTACAAGAGAGATTAGAACTTGCTTCAAGAGTGGGAAAAGATGCAATTTTTGCACAAGTTGGGAATGTGCATATTGTTACCAAAGCAAATATGGTGACATATAGAGGACCAACTATGGTTGCTAACACTCTTCATGCTTGTGCTATTCTCCTTGATAAGCACAAAGATTGGGATTGGTTTATTAATCTCAGTGCCTCTGATTATCCTCTAGTCACTCAAGATGGTCAGTTCTCCGGTCGTTTAGCAAATCTTTTTATTTTTTTTTATTCCACCCAAGTAACAAGAGGAGGGGGGAGTTACATATTTGATTCTATTGAATCCCTTAAATCAAAATATAATACTGTGCAAATAGATTAGAGATAATTGTTTGGTCCGTTTACAAATGTTTTTATCGAAGTTTCAATCTTGTTGACTATACGTTTTTGTATTACTGTAAATTGTTGAATTTTGTTGAAAGTTGCTATAAATTGCAAGTCCAAATTCTGGCAATTCAGTATTTAATCCCCTGTCCTGGCTCCGCCACTTACCTCAACCTTGTCGGATCGATGAGGTTTTCACTTACTTTTGTGTGACTTAACAATGACATACCTTTAGAAGTGAGAGTTGGTAAAGGCGTATTTGAGTATATTAAAAGTATGGTCTTGCTTTTCTTGAGCTGAGGTCTGCTTGGAATAAGGTTTGCGTATACTCTATCCTCACCAGATCCTACTTATAGAATTACATTAAGTATGTCATTGTTATTGCTCTTGCTAAAACTTGAGCTCTTAAATGAGATGTCTCTGATTTCCCTTTTCTTTTCCCCCCTTCATGCAGATCTACTCTACACGTTCTCCGATTTGAAACCAGACTTGAATTTCATTGAGCACACAAGTGAGCTAGGCTGGAAAGAGTATGTTCTCTCTTTCTCACTTTATCCTCGTGTGACTGTATGAGTTGTCTCTCCTAGAGCTATCATTTTAGTGTTGCTATATTTATACATTTGATGATTTGCAGGGCAAAAAGGGCAAGGCCACTAATTATAGACCCAGGGTTGTACAAGACCACAAAGTCTGATATATTTTGGGTCACACCAAAAAGAATTGCTCCCACAGCCTTTAAACTCTTTACCGGTAAGTTTGGACTTTGGACCAGGGAATTTGTATTTTGGAAAGATGTCACTTTTGTACCATATCAGTATCATAGGTGAAGTCACAGAACTTAGAATCATGGATTTAGAATGATCTCATTGGATGTATAAGTTGTAAATTCTTCTGCTGCATATACCTCTGATTAAAAATATACTGCTGCATCTGCAAAATCTACATAGACCACCATGTGAATTTTGACTTGATGGGCATACCATTTCCTTTTGTTTCTCGTTTATTCGTTATGAAAATATTTACATTGCCAGAGTACTTTAACATGTGATACCACGTCAGACATCATTCTTAGCAGGGTAGCAATTCATGTTGATCATAGAAATTCACCGGTAAGATAATGTAATTACATCATCAGTGAGGAAATTTGAACTCTAACGAATGTTGCAAACATGCCGCAGGTTCAGCTTGGATGATCCTTTCACGTGCATTTGTGGAATACTGCATATGGGGATGGGACAATCTCCCTAGGAACCTACTTCTATACTACTCAAATTTTGTGTCCTCTCCAGAAGGCTACTTTCAGACTGTAGTATGCAATGCACCAGAGTTCACTTCAACTGTTATTAACCATGACATGCACTATATTTCCTGGGATGTTCCTCCAAAACAGCATCCACATACTTTATCAATTAATGACACAGCAAAGATGATTGCAAGTGGTGCTGCATTCACGCGTAAGTTCAAGCAAGATGATCCTGTTTTAGACAAGATTGATATGGAACTACTTAACAGGAATAATGGTAGCTTCACACCTGGTGGTTGGTGTGCCGGAAGTCCTCCTTGTTCTAAAGTTGGAAATCCAACAAAACTTAGGCCAGGTCCTGGGGCTCAGAGGCTTATACGTCTTATTGGTAAACTAGTATTATCAGCTAAATTTAGTCAGAACCAGTGTAATTAGATTTTCGTTGTATTTGCATCCTTGCTTTCTGTTCCATAAAAGCAGAAGCGGACAAGAATGTAACATTAACAGAGCCAAACAACATATCTGCATTGAATTTAACCATCTACTGAATGAACAGGCCAGCAGATAAGACTGTAACACTGCAAGATCACCATCAACTGATTAGAACATTTATGCACACCCAATGTACAAGTTCTCCACACAATCAAGTAAGTATGATCTGCAATGACGGTCTGTCAATGGTAGATATAGTCTGGTAACATAATGAATACAGCAAATAACCTGTTAACAGGCATATAAAATACACTGATAGTAGTAAATAACCTTTCATTGCCAGTAAATCAGTGTATATAAGTTTAACTCCGTCAAATATAAAAGCAAAGAAACAATCCAAAAAAGTCAAGTCAGCCATTATCTCCCAATGAAATGTTGGAAACTTGGTATTCAATATTTTGCATGTTTTCTTTTTGTCAAAACCAGTTGCCTGGTCATGAAGAATATGCATATTTTAGACAGAATGTACTGGAAAATTAACAATAATGTTACCTCCACCTCCTTGCCCTTGTATGTTTAGCAGCTGAGCAGATCAGTATGAACTAAATGAGATACAGCATGAATTTTAAGATGCTGCTTGTATTCTTCTGCTTACTGTCATCAGGCCAAGATATTACATTCCTGAGATTTTCATTGGAACTCAAAATTACATAATATACAAAGAGAATTACACTTTGCTTCTCTTCTTACCCACCCCATAACCAATATATATTTACAGCACATTCCACCATGAGAAAAATCTGATACTTCCATTGAGTTGCTTCTGCTATGAACTACCTACAAAAATATTTGTCTTGATGGAAACTTCCTTGTTACCATGCCATTTGTATCGAGTTTATCCCATCTACGACAATTTCTTGTTGTAACTCCCTCATTTACATTTGCCGAACCTCTCCTCCTTCACACCTTTCCTCATCTTGAAGTAACTAGTTAAGCCCTTAGGGATTTCAACCACATTATACCATCTCCAATAGCTTGATATTTCCCATAGAATTTGCGGCAACTAAGGTAGGGGACTGACCATGCCAACACACAGACGAGATGAACTGTGCACTGTCGTCCACTTCATCACCAGAAAGTGGATCTGTGCAGCTAAATTTAAATGACAATGCTGGCATGGGAAAAGCTTTGTGGTAGATGATAACCTGCATGATGACACAAAGTACCCATTAGACATTGATAATGGAAAATAGGCAGCGATCAGCACTAATAGTCACCATACACGGCATCATATGATGGAATATGTTGCTCAGATTCTTCAAAAATGTTGACAGTTGCGCGTAGGATCCACCAGAAGTATATTATTGGAAGATTCAACACGGGTGTTGCAACAAGTTTGAGTTTCGAAGCAACATACACATAATGTGCAAAGCTTATAAGATGGGGACTCCAAAGAAAACTGCCTCAATTCAAAGATGAACTACAAATACTTATCTATTTCTTTAGCTGTGGGAATTATGGGAGGGGAATGATTACAGAAAAATCAGAAACATTTTCAAACCAAGTTTCCTTTCACCATGTGTACATTATCTGAAAAGAGAACTACCAGATTAAAAAGAACTACTCAACATACAGTCACAAAATAGTAGTGCTCTTCCTGTGGGCACTGTTATATAGTTTTGGATTTGGAGGCTCGATAATGTGGACTGAAGCTTTTTGCACATAAGAGTATCTAGAGCATTATCCAAGTACTATATTCTTCTCTGGGATGTACCAGTCTATCACTTCATCTCCTTGAATAATTATATACTAAGAATGAGCACTATGTTCTTCAAAGGATCAATAGAGGCTCAACAAAACCAGAATCAAATCGTATATATTTATTCAATTAATAAGTTCTCTATATTGGATATTTATCAACTATTATTCCATATTCTCCGTTTAGTGAACTGTGTTTAAACTGATACGGTTGTAGTATTGAATTTTAGCTGATAGAAACTGATAAAAGTTCGTCAGAGTTAGTTAGGCTGGATGTTAGTTGGTCGGGTAATTAGTTTTCAAATTTTAATTTTCGCCGGAAAGTTGGTTAAGAAATATGCAGCTTAATTCTCTTATATAAGTACTCGTAATCATTCATTTGGAATTCATCTAATACAATAATACCCATTCAGCTGTCAAACTTTTGGAATCATTCTCGGAATCTTCTCCTTCCCTGAGTTGTTTGACCTCTTCTCGAAATTACCCTTTCCTGAAGATTATTTTTTTCAGTTTTAATTCATTGTTTGTATCAATGTATCAGAAACTTTCGATCCTTACCTCAAGCCTTTACCACAGAAACACAATGGACCATGGACATGAAAGATATGGGAGTTGATGAAAAAATACCTTGGAGATCTAAATAGGAGATTAGATCAATTGGAATTACAGCATATGCAATCAATTGTAGAGTTAATGGATAAAATGGACATACAAGATGGACATACAAGAAAGTATCAAGAATCTACAGCAGTTCAAAGTGAGTTCTTCACCATCCAGGAGTATGAAGAGCCCTACTTCTCAGCACACCATAAAATAGATCAACGTTTCAGTCCATTCTTTCAGTCGTTCGTCGAATCCGAAATTTCCCGAGTTTGACCGGGTCTGATTTTAGGACCTAGCTGTATAAATGTGGATCATTTATTTCTAATTGATGAAGTACTATTGGAGCAGAGGGTCAAGGTGGCTGTAGTTCACTTTGAGGGAGAAGTATCCAATAGCACGAAGCTTTTATGCGTGAAAGACAACATTTCATTTTTTTTATCCTGGGATGAGCATGTACTAGTCCAAAATAGGTGGCTTGGCCAAGAGTATGACGATCCTATCGTTTAATTGTGAATTTGAGGCAGAAAGAAGATGTGACAGAGTACCATGCTGATTTGATCGACTGCTAGCCAGTTCATCTGTCTCCCACTTATGCAGTTAGCTGGTTTCTAGCTGGTCTGAAACGAAAGCTCAACTCAGTGAGAGATGAAAAGCCTTCATATGTTAGCTAGACTACAAGATATGGCCTTCTTTTCTCAGCCCTAAGTCCCTTAAATAATCCCAATATCACAACCCTGCTGCAGGAAGGAAGACTCAAAAAGTCTCTTTGGAAAGATTGGTCACAAAAACTCTTTTTCTAGAACTGAGAAAAGCATTCCCAAATGCAAATGGATTCTCCTAACTCGAATTTCCTTTCTCCCAAGCACCTCTACGAAATCTATGTTGACAACGGGGGCTTCTCAAATAAGCAGATTTTGAGAAATTGGACAAATGGGCCCCAAATTTGCGTAGGTTCTGAGAGATCTTTTGAAACAGCTTAGCTTTACATGATTTCAACTCTACCTCAATTCATTTATCACATTTAATCATCATAATTGTAGATCAGTAAATATAGAGGTCTACGCACACCCTGCTGGATGTGATCATTTCTAATCTTTATTCAATCCTTGTAAACCCCATACATCCATCTTTCACATTCACATATATGTGACTCGTCTATGTTGGGTCCGGAACATGCACTTCCATATGAAACCAATATTCTAATGATCATTTTAGATTACTAGATTTTCACTTTGTTAGGAATCTTCTCATCACATGTGTGTCACTCCTATTTCAATATATCTACAAAAATAAATTTGAATCCTTCCACAGAGTGGCTCTTCCTCTGTAACTATCTTCCATGAATGCCGCAACCAATTTCTGTTAACGGAACTTCAATACGTGTATAAATTAGTCACACATGTTGGCTGTTGTGGCATTAAGGCCGACCAATATTCCCATACTTACATTGGCACCTTTTTGGATTGTTTATAACTGCATGGGTTCAGATGAAGAGACTTTCAAAAGCTATGGCTTTCTCTTAGGGATATAATATTGGCAATAAACTAGATGACTACGGAATGTCAATGATTAACAACATCAGATTACCGTTGGCTGATTTATGTGAATTTAGAGCCATACAAAGTAATTGAAATCCTTTGGTTTCCTCACGAAGCTCAAGGAGAACATCTTTTTGCAGACTTTTTATGAATCTGCTAGGCAAAAGATCAACTTCAGGCACCAACTGGCACTCTGGGGCAAATAAATGATTGCCATCACAAGGATACATGCAAGGATGTAATTGTTTGATAGGGCTAGCTATCCCATTGATGTTCACACCTCATGGTATATATGGTCAAGGACAATCAGGAATTCAATGCTGTACATGCACAATATAATCCAAAGGCATATCTATACACAAGAAATAAAGAGGGTAGTATATTGCACAAGTGGCAATTGGCACATCGTGAAACATGCACAAGCCCCAACAAGTCGTCTAGAACATGCACACTACACCTGGTCTCACTTTTGGATTTCGCAAGAGCATTTGGGTTGGTAGTAGCCAATCCGAGTTTCCCGAACGAGGAGGGAACACTTGGTTACCTTCCATACTTCGGTGACCAAGATGTAAATACACTTTTTGCTCCTTAAAAAGGGTGATACAGGTTTTTGTAGTAGCTGTAAAATTATCCCAAGTGAGAAATTTTCGATTCACTATAACCTCTTGGTGATGGATTTGGAGATCAATAAGGAGAGGAAGAAGAGGGTTGTGGAAGACCAACCAAAGATCAAATAAAGTAGCTTGACTATGGCCAACCTGGAGATAAAGGAGAAGTTGATGGCGAAGGGGACCTAGGGCAGTAGTGGGGAGGCAAATAGTATGTGGGATAAGACTATAAGTTACATTAGGATAACGGCTAGAGCGGTGTTTGGTGTCTCGAGAGACCTATCAGGGGGACATTGAAGGAACTGGAGGTGGGATGAAGAAGTACAAGGGAAGGTGAAGGCAAAAAAGGTGACTTATGCAAAGTTGGTGGAGAGTACGGACGAGAAGGAGAAGCAGACGAATGGGAGTGCAAGTTGGCTAGGAAGGAGACAAAGGGGCTACGGCGGCAAAAGAGGTAGCCTTAGGGGATTCGAACGCAGAATTAGAAGACAAAGATGGGGATAAAAAGTTATAAAGGCTAGAAGAAAAAGTATAGGGACCCCAAAAACTGTTTAGCTTTAGATATTATATGAACACCTAACAAGGAACCGTAGGCATAGAGCTATCGGATCACAACTCTTCTCTTTCTGGCCTTAGGCTCCAAGACGATAAGCAAGACAAAGCAAGTGAACTTGGAAAATGTTAGGAAATTAAGATTTCTTTAGGAAATCCTACATTGTAGATATTTCTATAGTAGACAAGTCTTTGGGGTTAAAATGAGTGGTGGTTAGTGAGCCACATATGTACATAGTTTAGTGTGAGATATTTTGCTTATTATGTGGTTTGTAATCCTCACACTTAATTTATAAGCTTAAGTAATGAAATATCTAAGTAGAGAAAAAAAGAATTCCAAAAAACCTTTAGTCTTCTCCTTCATTTATACATTTTTGTAGCAATTTACAGCTACAATTCCTTTACTTTTCCTCCTTAGAAGATTTAAAACTCCTCTTTCCCCATGGTATCAGAGCTTATTTCCTAAAAAAACTGAATCAAATTTGTTCTTTGGCTTATCCTATTTGTGGTTTTTTCTTGGATCTATTTGCTGGGTAAAATCATGGCACATGAAAATCAGCCAATGATAGGTCCTCGATTTTTACCAGTGAGAATTATCATATTTAGGCTATCAAGATGAAGGATTATCTAAAGGCTCTCAACTTATGGGAAGTTGTTGAGAGAAAATCTGCAATCCAACCTTTGAGAGTTAATGAAACTCTCAGTGAAATTAAAAAGTATGATGAGTTGGTGACTAGATCTCCAAGATCTCTCACTTGCACACATTCAAGTCTTATGAAAGTGATGGTTACAAGAATTATGGCTTGTGAAACAACTAAAAAGGCCTGGGATAAGCTAAGAAGGAGTTTGAAGGCAACAACAAAGTGAAGTCTGTTATGGTTTTAACTTTGAAAAGGGAGTTTGAACTTTTGAAGATGGACTCAGATAGTGTGAAAGAATACGTCTCCAAGTTAATGAAGATTGTGAACCAGATAAGAGTACTTGGTGAAAACATTCCAAATCAGAAAGTTGTAGAAAAGATCTTGGCCAGGCTTCCAGACAATATTGAATAAAAAATCTCAGATAAAGAGTCTTGTGACTTGGCTACGCTTACAATAGCTGAACTCATCTCCAAATTGCAAGTCCAAGAGCAACAAGTAACTATGAGAAGTGAAGGGATAAAAGAAGATGCCTTTCAAGTAAGGCATAAATTCAAGCAACAAAAGAAAGGCGGAAAAGTCTTTGTTAGATTACTCTAGAGAGGTAAAATCTGGTGGAAACCAAAGTGATTCATCGAAAAAAGGAAAATTTCCTCCTTGTGGTAATTGTAAGAAGACAAACTACTAAGAGAAGAATTATTGGCAGAAGTCCAATAGGTTACCAACTCAATGTAGATATTCTAAAAAGTATGAACACATGAGAGGTATTGTAGGCATAAGCAAAATCAAAGTGGTCAGCCTTCGAAACGAATAAATTTCAAGGATCACCAAATTGGAAAATCAGCGAAGGAGGTATTCGTGGCTTCACATGCATCACATTTTGATCAATGTAATTGGTATGTTGATAGTACTTGCACAAGGCACATGACTATTGATGAAAATTTGTTTGTTACCTTATATAGATCTAATAGAACTAAAGTGGGGCTTGGAAATGGTGCATGCTTAAGGTAGAGGGTGAGTAAAATTCCCTACTGAAAGTTATGAAAATCATCAATGATGTCCTTTATGTGCCCAATTTGACCCAAAACCTGTTGAGTGTATAGCATGATTGACAATTCCTTTCCGATTTCATGCTATTATGTTGATAATTGCTTTTAATGTTGAATTGAGTGATACTTGACTTTGGCACAAAAGGTTCGGTCATTACATTTTAGCTCATTGGCGTATATGCAGACAAAGGGTAGGGTGCTTGATGTACCCGAAATTGACATAA
>JBDJHY010000014.1:5653116-5671013 GCA_039654485.1 Withania somnifera | reverse complement strand
GAGGTATTCGTGATTCGTGTCAATTTGACAAAATGCATAGACGATTCATTCCTAAAGAAAGTCTTTGGAGGGATAAGGAAAAGCAAGAGTTGGTTCATATAAATTTATGTGGATGAATAAGGACAGCTTCTTTGAGTGGAAACATATACTTTATTCTCTTTGTGGACAATCTAACTCGAATGACATGGGTCTACTTTCTTAGTAGTGAATCTCAGGTGTTTTTGGTTCCAAAGAATTCAAGGCTATGGTGGAAAGGGAGAGTGGCTGCCAGTTGAAGTTTATCCGATCAGATAATTGAACTGAATATACTTCGCATTAGTTCAGCAAGTATTGTAAGGATTTGGGTATTCAACAACAATTTATCATCAGCTACACTCCATAACTGAACGGAGTTTCTGAGAGGAAAAAAAGAATAGTGATGGAGATGGCAAGATGTATGTTTGGCACAAAAGAAGATGCCTAAGTACTTTTGGGTCGTATATCAGCTTAACAGATTACCACCTAGAGCAGTCCAAGGTATGACGCCATTTGAAGCATGGAAGGTTATAAAACCATCTGCAAGACACTTGAAGTTATTTGGTTCGGTGCGATACACACATGTTCCTGATGCTAAAAGAGGCAAACAAGATAGAAAAGCAGAACTTCTATTTGGTTGGGCTTTAGCACAGTTGCAAAAGCATACCGAGTGTACAATGTTAGTAGCAAGAAGGTGTTTTTAAGTAGAGATCTTGTACAACAAGAAGGTGTTTGTAAGTAGAGATCTTGTAGTGAGCGAGTCTAGCCACTATGATTGGGATCGAGATATTGTTGTAAAGAACCAAGAAGGGAGTACTTTAGTTGCAACTCCAAGTCCGCAGAATAGTTATACTTCCTCTAGTCCTATTGTTGGAGCTGTTCATAATTCAGATGTTGAATTGACTATAAATTCTCCTGTTTTGAAGACCAAATCACTAGATGAAGTTTAAGAGTGATGCAATTTGCTCTTGAACCATCGTCCTTTGAAGAAGGAGCAAGTCGGGAAGTTTGGATTTCAGCAATGAAGGAGAAGCTTGCCATGATTAATAAAAATGATACTTGGGAGTCGGTTGATAGGCCAGAACAGAAGAACATCATCGGTGTCAAATAGGTCTAAAGAACAAAGTTGAATTTAGTTGGCTCCATCTTCAAGCATAAAGCTAGACTAGTAGTTAAAGGCTATCCCAGCAACCTGGAGTGGACTTTGGAGATACATTTGCACTTGTAGCAAGGCATGAGACAGTGAGATTTCTTGTCTCTCTTGCAGCACAATACAAGTGAAAATCTTCCAGTTGGATGTGAAATCTACATTTCTTAATGGATTTCTTAAAGAAGACATTTATGTTGAACAACCTGAGGTTTTATAGTTGCAGATGAAGAAGACAAGGTGTATAAGATTAAAGGCTCTTTATGATCTTAAACAAGCTCCAAGATCTTGGTACAGTAGGTTGGATACGCATTTTCTATCTGGCTTCACCAGAAGCCTAAATGAGTCTACTTTGTCCTCAAAAGGCAAGCGGATGGGGAATTGATTGTGATACCAGTGTACGTTGACAATTTGATGACCAAGGGTGAAAATTCTCGTGGTTCAAGAAGTTAAAAATAATATGTTAAAAGTTTTTGAAATATCTGATATAGAAGAGAGAATTTTTTCATGGAATGGAGATTTCTCAATCTTGTGAAGGAATTTTCTTTTCCCAAAAGAAGTATACCTTGAATCTGTTAAAACAGTTCAAGCTTGATAAGCGTAAACCTGTTGCAATTCCACTTGTTATGAATGAAAAATGAATGAATGATGATAGCACAGAGAGGAAAGATCCTGAACTTCATAGAAGTCGTATTGGAAGCCTATTGTATCTGACTGCTTCCAGGCCAGATGTAATGTTTGCTGCTAGTTTATTGTCCCGATATATGCAAAACCCTAGCACTGAGCATATGGAACTTCTAGAAGGGTGTTAAGGTATATTAGAAGGACGATTGATTATCGAATTTGGTATATAAGTGTGGAGAATAGAGCTCTTATTGGCTATTCAGATAGTGATTAGGGTGGATATTTGGATGATTACAAAAGCACCCCGGGTTACTCTTTTTCGTTTGGTTCGGGTATTTTTTTAAAGTCCAAAGAAGCAAAATATTGTGGCTTAATCTTCAGCGGAAGCCGAGTATGTGCTTGTTGCATCTGCTACAAATCAAGGAATTTGGCTGAAAAAGATCGTGTTTGAATTGGATCTGTTGCCAAAAGAGTCAACAGTGATCTATGTGGACAATAAATCAGCCATTGTGATGGCTCAAAATCCAGTGCAGCATGGAATAACGACACATATCAACATCAAATTTCATAATATCAAATTTCATGCTTTAAGAGCGTTGAGAAAAATGGTAAAGTTAAGTTGGTGCATTGCGGCAGTGAAGAACAACTAGCTGATATTCTAACGAAGGCTCTTCCACCAGCAAGTTTGAGTTTCAAAGAATGTCGCAAGGAGTTTCAATGGAAAATCTTAAGGAGTGTTAGAAAATTAAGATTTCTCTAGGAACTCCTAAATTGTAGATATTTTTGTAGTAGACAAGTTTTTTGGGTTAAAATGAGTGGTGGTTAGTGAGCCACATACGTACACAGCTTAGTGTGAGATATTTTGCTTATTATGTGGTTTGTAATCTTTAGACTTTATATATAAGCTTATGTAATGAAATATAAAGTAGAGAAAATAGAATTCCAAAAAACCACCTTCTCCATCATTTACAAATTTCTATAGCAATTTACACCTGCAATTTATTTACTTTTACACAAAGCTTTAAGATTCCCCCTTTCCTCTTTTTATAAAAAAAAAGCTCTCGATGGACGTAAACTGAAATGGTTGGAGTGTGCAAGATCACTCTTGAAACTTTCTTCCTTTATATTTAAAGGAGGAAGTCTCTTGGTTGGTCGAAGCTAAAAGACAATTGGACAGCCAAGGTGAAAGAGAGCAAAGCCTATGAACCTGATCAAGTGAAATGCATCAGGATGAGGATAGCAAAGTACCGGTGGAGAGGTACTCATTAGAAGTAGATGACATTCATATTGCTAGAAACTCTTGAACGAAGAGGGGGAAAAGCATTGTGCCAGAGGATTTGGAGAACTCACAGAGGTGTCACGATGATGGCTATTGTAGGCGTACAAAGGTTGAGCAGGTTAAGGGTGTTATTCGTAGGATGTGTAAGGGTAGAGCGTCTAGAATAGACGAGAATCCAGTGGAATTTTGAAATAACACAAGTAGGACAGGTATGGAGTAGGTAACTGAGTTGTTTAATGTCGTTTTCAATATGGGAAAGATGTCGGAAGCATAGGGATACAGTAGAATGATTCCGTTGTAGAAGAAAAAGGGTGATATTTAGAATTCCACCAACCATAAGGGTTTCAAGCTACCAAGCCACACTAAGGAGGTTTGGAGGAGGGTGGTGGAAATGATGATGAAAAGGGATGTCACAATTTCCAAGAATTAGTTTGGATTTATGCCAGGATGCTCAACTATAAAAGACATTCATCTTGTAAGGAAACTGGTGAAGCAGTAAAGGGAGAGGAAGACAGATATACATATGGTGTTTATCAACCTAGAAAAGGCTTATGACACAGTCCAGAAGGAGGTTCTGTAGAGGTCTTGAAAATAGTGGTGTATCGATGGAGTACAATGGGTTGATTAAGGACATGTACGATAAAGATAAAACTCGAGTAAGGACAGTGGGAAGATACTCGGAGCACTTTCTAGTTTTGATAGGGTTACATCAGAGATCAACCCTAAGCCTTTTTTGCCTGGGTGATGGATGTATGACTATTGCAAATTCAATATAAGGTGTCATGGGGTACATTATTTGCAAATGACATAGTTTTTATGACTTACAATAGAGGTAATGTCAAGTTGAAGGTTTGGAGAGAGACCCTAGAGTCTAAAAGCTCAAGTTGAGCAAGGCCAAGACAAAATATTTGAAGCTCAACTATGATACATGAAGCTAATGTGGAGTAAGGCTTGATGGACAGTCCATCCGGAGGTAGCTCCAAGTATCTTGGACTATTATATAAGAAACTGGGGAGATTAACGAGGATGTCACTCACCAACTGGTGCAGGGTGGATGAAATTGAGGCTTGTATCTGAAGTCTTGTGTGATAAGAAGGTGTCACTAAAACTTAAAGGCAAGTTATACAGAGTGGTGACTAGACCATCTATGTTGTATACTCTCACATTTATAATATAAAACTGGTCGAGATAAAAACATTACAATGGATATGTAGGAATACTAGCAGAGATAGGATTAGGAATGAGGATGACTTCCCTAGAAGGGGAAGAGAGGTTGAAATAGTTCATGCATGTGATGAGGAGATGCACAGATACCCAGTGCAGAGCAGAGGTGTTAGAGGTTGGTTATGGATGGATGCAGAAGAGGTAGAGGTAGAATGAAGAAGTACTGGAGAGAGGTAATTAGAAAGAACATGACACAATTGCAGCTTTATCGAGGACGTGATCTTGATAGGAAGGTATAGAGGTCACATTGTTGCAGATTAGGATAGAAAAGTAGCAAGTAGGAGTGCGTCCATACTAGTTGGCAGAAATGCATTGTCTTCTTATCCTTACTAGTAGTTGTCGTATAACCTTTGCAGTTTCTTGTTCTTTGATTTTTGCTACTATCTATTGTCTTGTGTAGTTCGATTATAATAATTTTTTTTGACACTGGTTACAGTGTAATTCGATTATAATATTATTTTTGCAGTGATATTCTGCTACTATCTGCTATTTTTGTTCTATCTGCATCTCTTGTTGTACTTCTATTATGTCTTTCTCTAGATTGTTTTCTCCATGATCCGAGAGTATATAAAAAACAACCTCTTCCTCTGAGGTAGAGGTAAAGTTGTGTATGCTTTATCTTCCCCGGATTCCACTTTATGGGACTCCACCGGGTATGAGGTTGTAGAAGTGAGTTTTGACCAGTTTGTACTTTTTTCCCTACTGGTAGTCATATTGTATTTCAGTATGACTGGTCATATTTTGTGCCTTCTGGTAAAAAAAATCATTTCGTGAACGTCATTTCGTATTTTAGCATAAAATACTTGTTTTCTCTACATTTATTATAAACAGCTATCTGAAACTTTAAACACAAATTACAGCAGCATGTTTCTGTCTTGGATATGATGCTAAAGAAAAAAACAGTTAGTCAAATTGTTCTCTTGAATATAGATGTAAACAAACATTTCATACGCAAATATTGCTCAAAACTCATTTAAAATGCACTCAAGTATGCAAATACAGATTCAACTTCGCGGGAATAAATGATACCTCATTTGTCTCTGAGCCAGTTGCTATGTAACCATCAGATACAGAAAGACCAACAAAGTTCTGAAACAAAGAAATGCTTTCATCAGTAGCAAGGCACATTCAAGCACAATTACATTATCATGGGACAGGCAAGATACAAAGTACAACTCAGGAGTAAGTTCTATGAAGAAACTAGAGACGTGATTTAGTTACTTTTAGTCCTGTCTCAGAAAGAAGAAACTGGTGGCAGTGTTGACGATACAAAGCAACTAATTATTTTTAGGTATGGCTATTACTTTGTAGATGCATAAGCTTCTATGTACTTAATATAAGTTACTTGCCAATAGTTTACGGTTTGAATAACTACAGTACAGGGTGTGTTTGGTATGAAAGAAAATATTTTCCGTTGGAAAAATATTTTTTTGGAGAATAGGTTGATTTCTTACTTATTTTCTAGTGTTCCGTAAGTAAGAAAAAAAAATATCTCAAAAATATTTACATGTAATCTAGCAAAAAGATTATAGGGGTGGAAGAGGATGGAGTGTAGGTCTTGGAGGTGGCAGGGGTGGAATGATCAAGAGAAGGGGTTGGGGGTGTTGGGTGGGTGAGAGGATACAATAAACATAAAGTAACTTATAGAATAAGAAGAACTCACATTTTTGTCCTGACAAATGACCAACCTTTAACTCCACTAAGGAAGCCATTTTCCCATTTTTAAAGAACTTTATTTCCTCGGAAAAATGTTCCTAGAAAAAATGTTTTCCAAAAAATTGTGTCCAACCAAACACGGGGAAATAAGGAAACATTCTGAAAAATGTTTTCCGCCGTACCAAACACAGTCATATAGTGCAATATGACATAAGAATGCTTGAAGGCGTGCCTTACAGGCTTAGCTGGAACTTGATAGTTTAGCTATTGTTAGATAAGCTTGAGTATATTTATTAAATTTAAAATTTATGCTGCTACACATTTAACTCCTTCCTTTCTTTGTCCACCTCTTTTCGTCTACTCATTCTGGTTTAGTCCCTGCTGCTGCTCCCATCCTACTTTCATCCCTGTTGCTGCTCCCACCCTGCTTTCTTTTGTAAGCCTCTCTGCTCTCCATTTCTTTACACACAAACAAAAGCTATTCAAATCTCCGTTCTAATTCATCTCAAATCTTCCGTAGCAGTGCAACAAGAAAGTCCTTGGAGGTAGACTTATTGCCATTGGGTCCATAGGTAGATTCTACCAAGAGGTTATAAACGTATCAAGTTTGTAGTAACAATGCAACTTTGCTCATGGTTCTAAGGAGGTCAAAACTGGGCTGTGATCGAAAGGAGGGTTGGGGTATCTTTGGGAGAGGGAAGGGTTGAGACTACTTGGTGCTAGGCGGTGTACAGCCCTGAAAGTTCTTAGATATTATTTTGGGCTAATTATGATCCTAATTGAATGATCTGAGTAGTCCTGAGGTGTATGGACCCACATGAAGGTGGAAGTGTTTGGAACTAGATAATGTATGCATTATCATGAAGGTGGTGAAATGTTTGGAACAAGATAATGTATGCATGATCACGAAGGTGGTGAAGTGTTTGGAACAAGATAATGTATGCATGATGATAATGAATGCACGATATAATTTGAAAGATGTAGAACAGATAAAATAACAATAAAGCTGAGCAAGAGGCTATAATGAACTTCTTGGTCATTTCGTGTCATTCATGTATTTTGTCCCTTCTCGTAGCATCCCTAGGTGAATTGTTCAGTGGGGATGGGCGGCTTCTAAGAGATTTTCAGTTTTGGAATCTTCAGCTTGATGATAGTTGACGTTAGTCCACATTCGTAGAAGAAATGTTCGTAATAAAATTCCGAATTTCGTTAGTTTTGAAAGGGCGAATTTTGGTCTAGATGAACCCTTGGTTCGGGTCCCAGATCTTTCGATTGAATTTTAGAGCATTAGACGAGACAACTGTGATGTTTGAGCTGAAAATTTGACTTTCGTCAACTTTCAAAATTTGAAGTTTTGGATTCAAATTTTGATGATTCCATTAGCTCCGAAAGTTGAATTTGGGCTAGAGGGATCTTTTGCTCGGGTCCCCAGGCATTCAAACTCATTTAGGATGCTAAGTTGGGTTTTTGGTTCCTTTGAAAAGCATTGACTTCGGTTAACATTTCAACGAGATGACCTCGAATGGTCATTTTGTCAATTTGGTTGAGTCTGAAATGCCGTTTCTAATTTGATAGCATATTTCATTAGTGTTGATTGGTATTCGTGCACGTTCCGAGGGATTGGCGGGAAAGTGTCCTAGGTATTTATATTATGTTGTCTTGAATTAGGAAGTAACGGGGACGACTTAGAGGTATCCGTGTGGGTGAAGTGGCAAATATTCACCGGGGTACTTGTGAGTTAGGAACTAATGGAGGTATTACGGACTTCGCCTACGAGGTTGTAAAAGTGGGATTTTTTCATGAGTTGTGAAACTAACTCAGGGGGGAGGTCCGCCTTCGGATGGGCTAAGGAAGAGTTGTTGCAATTGACGTGATTTGGATTGGGTTCACTTGATTGATTGATGTTTTATTTGAAAATGAGCTAGTGGTGCCTTGATTGATACTTTATTATTTGGATATGCATCTAGCTGTCGTTGATTCCTCTGATTCACTATTGTTTTCTGTTGAGTAGTCAAGTTTACCGTTATCACCCCTACACCCTGTATTTGTCATTTATTTTATTATAAACTGTTGGATTATGGTTTGATTTGCAGCTTGGTGTTTGGAGGACTGTGGTTGGTGTGTTGCCTGTCACCATTTTGTTTTAGGCCATGCCAGGGATACTTGTTGGGACCTCATTGATTTATTTTGATACTCATTCCCTTGCTTTCTAAACTTGTATAGCTGCAGCACCAAGCACAACTTGATTTGTCCTCCCAGATCAGGTTCGAGGTTCGAGGTTCGAGGTAGGAGAGTTGAGGTAGTTTCTCTATTCATTCAGTAGATGCTCCAAACTCTTTTATCATTCTGTCTTGGATCCTATTTGAGGATTTTTGAGATATTTGAGACTATGTACCTATTTCGGCTTTGTATTACTCAGTCTTAGAGGCTTGTATACAGTGACATCAGTTTCTAGGTGATTTATTAGCTGGATTTTGTTTTATACCTTCTTTTCTTTCGCTGACTCATTGTTTTCCACATTTGTCCTTATAGTTTGTATATGCTCACTTGTCTAGGTGGGTTGCGACAGGTGCCATCACGACTTGGGATTTTGGGTCGTGATAGTCTCTCACGATACCCACGTGACACGAGCTTATTGTGAGTAAGCTAGGAGAAGCTAGGAACCATACAACACATTTAGGCCAACTATCAGCAAACCGCAAGGAGGTCATTTGGCGTCGCGAGTCTATCGCAAATGCCTTGTTGTAAATACCTGGTAGATTGTAGAAAGAGAATGGCATAATATATTGGGAAATGAGAAGTATGTTAGGGAGATGATTGGAACAGAATGCAAGTGTTTATAAGCTAATTATGAAGATTGGACACAAGAGGAGTTGAAATATCATGAAAGGTCAAGAAATTCTAACAAGTGAAACACACTAACATAGATGATGCTTAAGGGCCATAGGAACCAAGTATGACTTGACTATCACATAAATTATGAAGTAAAAGCTTTTAAAGTATAGAAGACAAAAAATGGGCAAATACTCAAAAGTCAAATGTTTCACACGTAACCTTAGGTAACTGAGAGGGATTTGGATGCACGAATCGAATACCTAGAAACCATACATCCAGGCATGGGATCATAGTTGAGACCGTCCTTGATTGACAACTATGTTGAATCACCCAATAGGGCCATGAAGTTATTTCTAGCATTTCTATGTGAAACAATACAACATTATACTGGGGTCGGGCATAGATCAGAAGTAGTGATATACGCATGTTGGTTAAAACATGTTAGTGTCTATAAGTACTCCCCACTAAACGTTAAGTTGTATTTTTTATGGAAAAAGGCCTATGAGCACATGTTCGCATTGTAAAAGTACATTTTGGTTTCATGAATCTCGTGATTTTGAAATGTTGTATAACGATTTCGATTTGTATATTTTGCATCCTTGTTTTTAAAGTCTCGTCCTAAAATTGAGTGAAGGAGTTGGATACTTGGTATATTTGTACTTAGGCCCAAGGGAGATTTTTTCGTTTTCCACTTCAGACGCAAGTATGAGCAAAGATAGCATTTTTGGTTAGGCATTCAACACCTCCAACTTTATTATGGTGAGCCTCACTAAAGTACTAGCTGGAGTCATCATGTCATGTTAAGCATTTTGTCTTTCCAGGTTAAGACCCGAACAATTATTTATCATTTAGTCAGTTAGAAGCTCATTGCATACTTTGAGCTGATGTGTGTATATGTTTTATCCCAAGTTTAATCCTGGGAAATGCCCACTTATCCCATCCAACTAGGGATTACTTTTTACCACCTCCATATGGTATAAATTAGTCCAAGGATTATAATCTATAATTCCGTTATAACTTAGTCTAAGTACCAAACGACCTCTTAGGGTAGTGTTCACCATATTTTAGGTTTATGCATAAATTTCTAGATGTTTTAGAGACGAATTTTAGCTATATGTTACCTTTAAGGACTATGAATGGTTTAGTTCATGATGCATAAACAGTCTATGAATGGCTAAAAACTGTCCAGTTGGTTCTCTCGGTGGGGCTCTTCATGCAGTCATTCAGTTTAGGGGCACAACAGGCAGCTAGCAGGGGTTGGAGTAAGTCGATATGCTTGTGATGCAGTTCGGAGTACATGATATGCAGAGAATCAAACACTTCAAACTATGAAAATGAACTTTTCAAACTTTATAACGAGAAGAAATTGTGATTTGCTGTATCTGGAAGTCGTACTACTCAAAAACAAATATCGAATTCCAGTCCAGCTTGGATAGAAACTATTCTAGATGAGATACAGTACAGAACAAAACCTGCCTATTGGTCTTATACAAGAAAGTTACGGATCCACGGTTGGGAAATTGGCAAATTGATTTGCAATGACGTAGGGGCATGGGAGAATAGTGGGGATGCAGACAGTATGTGGGATAAGACTGACAGTTGCATTAGAGACACCAGCAAAAGAGGTATTGCGTGTCTCAAGAGGTCGTTCGGATAGATGCCGAGGGGACTGGTGGTGGAATGAAAAAGTTCAAGTGAAGGTAGAGGCGAAGAAGGAAGCCTACGCAAAAGTTGATAGAGAGTAAAACCAAGGAGGAGAAACGGTGGAATAGGGAGGAGTATAGAAAGGACAGAAAGGAGGCAAAGTTAGCGGTCACGGCAGCTAAGACAACAGCTTTTGAGAGACTTTATACATAATTAGGGAACGCAGACGGGGATAAAAAATTATATAAGCTAGCCAAGACGGGAGAGCGGCGGATGCGTGACCTTTGATCAAGTGAAGTATATCAAGGGAGAGGATGGTACAGTTTTGGAAGAGAATGACCACATTAAGAAGAGATGGCAATCATACTTCCATAAGGTTGAAAGATGCGGGAGATACAGACATTGTGCTAGGTAATTTGGAGCCCTCAAAGAGATGCCACGATTATGGTTATGGTAGGCGTATTAGATTGGAGGAGGTTAAGAGCGCTATTCGTAGGATACGTAAGGGTAGTGACTGGGCCAAATAAAATTTCGGTGAATTTTTGAAAGAGCTCTAGAGGAGCAGGTATTGCATGGCCAACCAAGTTGTTGAACGTCAATTTCATGACGACGAAGATGTCTGAAGCGTGGAAATGGAGTACGATGATCACATTGTACAAGAACAAGGGTGACATCTAAAATTGCAACAACTATAGGGGTATCAAGTTGCTAAGTCACACAATGAAGGTGTGGGAAAGGGTAGTGGAGTTGAGGATGAGGAAGACGGTGACTATTTTCGAGAATTGGTTCGGATTCATGCAGGAACGCTCAACTATGAAGGTGATCCATCTGGTTAGGAGATAGGTGGAGTAGTACAGAAAAAGAAAGAATGACTTACACATGGTATTCATCAATCTAAAAAAGTCTTACGATAAAGTTTCTAGGAAGGTATTAGAGGTGATCCTGTGGCGTGTATTAAGGCGATTAAGGATACGCAGTTGTCATCGGGTTGCATCAAGAATCGACCCTTAGACCGTTTTATTTGCATTGGTGATAGATACTTTGACGCGAAAAATTCAGAGCGAGGTACTTTGGTGTATGCTGTTGACGGATGACGTAGTTTTGATGACGAAATTCGAAGAGGAGTTAATGCTATGTTGGAGGTTTGGAGAGGAACTCTTAAGTCTAAAGGGTTTAAATTGAGCGGGTCCAAGACGGAGTATTTGGAGTGTAAGTTCAGTGAAGTTGAGCAGAAAGAGGACGTGATAGTGAAGTTGGATACTCCGGCTATTTGTAAGAAAGATAGTTTCAAGTTTTTAGGATCTATGATTCAGGGCAACAGAGAGATTGATGAGAATGTTTCCCACCATATTGGTGTGGAGTGGATGAAACAGAGGCTCAAATATGGGATCTTGTGAGATAAGAAAGTGCCCTTTAAACTGAAAGTTAAGTTTTACAGAATGACAGTTAGACCATCTATGTTTTATGGGGTAAAGTGTTGGTCGGTTAAAAATTCTCACATTCAGAAGTTGAAGGTGGCGGAAATGAGGATGTTTCGATGGATGTGTGGGTTTACTAGGTGTGATAGGATCCGGAATGAGATTATTAGAGGCATGGTTGGGATGAGTGCAGTGGAAGATAAGATGTGGGAGGCGAGACTGAGATGGTTTGGACATGTGCTTTGGAGGGATACGAATGCCCCTGTACGGAGATGTGAGATGTTGGTGAGAGATGGGTTCAAGAGAGAAAAAGGTAGACAAAAAAATATTGGAGAGGTGATATTACAGGACTTGAAGAAGTTACAGTTTACCGAGGACATGACCTTAGATACAAAGATGTGGAGGACAAGCATTAGGTTAGAAGGTTAGTGGTTTTGGGGTTAGTTTTTGTTTTGTTGGTAGATTTGTTTTGTCTGTTGTAGGGGCTTAGGAGTCATAGTCTGGCTCCCAAAATTTTTGGTAAGTTTGTTGCTTCATGTAGTGTGAGTGTACTACTATTTATTGATAGTCTTGCATTTCTTGTTATCTTATTATTTTTTCTTTCCCTTTATGCATTATTAGTATATCAAACATTTTTTATATTGTACTGTGTTAAGCCGAGGGTCTTTCAAAAACAGTCTCTCTACCCGATTCATAGGAAGCGGTATAAACTACGTACATTCTATCCTCTCCAGACCCCACGGTGTGTGAGAATATACTGGGTGTGTTGTTGTTATTGTTGTTGTTTTGTTTTCACAAACCAGGTGAATAGAATTCACAATACATAGGGGAACCTGCAGAAGATATCACATTTTTTGGATATCAGTGCAGTCACTCACCTATTCTTTTTCCCCTTTTTGTAAGAAGAAAGAAGAAAAATTAAGAGAGACTGAACTCCGGAAGGATGAAAATCAGATATTTTAGAATAATGGATTTAACTTAACTGCACGGGCACTCAGATATCTCAAACTTAATCACTGAGAACTATAAGTGTTTTAAGTTATTTTATTTTGAGGTCCAGTTCTAGCGTTATATGAACTAGCCGTTGCACAAAGTTATACTTGGTTAAATAAAATTTTCCCTTTCAACCAAAAAAGAAAAAAAACACTTAATCACTGAGAACATTACAAGACAACATACTGTGTTTAATGAGGTCACAGAAACAAGATCTTTATTCAGGTGAGATAGGATCAAAAAAATGATACCTTTACATTCATATGTCCAGTAAATGACTGGAGAGGAGAATCAAGAATACGAGACGTGCACATTGACAGATCCCACAGCTTTATTGTATTATCCGTAGATGCAGACACAAGAGTTGTTGAATCTACGAACTTGACATAGCTCACTGTCTTGTTGTGCCCAATTAATGTGCATAGAGGCAACTTTGAGTTTCGTAGGTCATAGTAATATATCTTATGATCTGCTGAACCAAAAGCAAGGGCCCGTCCAGAATCAACAGGGAACTGAACACAGCAAACATTGGCTTTTGTTTTTATGGTTCCAACACTTACTCCCTGTGACAAACCAGGTAAAGACAAACCAACTTATTACACATCCACATTCAATCAACACAGTACCAATAACTAGATGACTGTAGTACATTTAGTTTTAAAGCTGACATCCACCAAGTGCAAAAGTAGAATTGCCTGATTGATATTCCAAAGCTTAACAGAACCATCATCGCTTCCGCTTGCCAACATGGTTGGATCCGCAACTGAAAAGTCAACAGACCAGACGCGCTTCTCATGCTCTCTCATCTCCATGAAAAGCTGACTTCTAGTGACATCCCATACCTGTATTATATTTCTAAGTGAACATCTTTCTGATTCTGCTAAATAAACAAGATTTAGTGATCACGAATTAGGCGTACCTGCACCACACCTTCAAAGTTACTAGAGGCAAGCTGGCTTTTGATATAGCCATTCCAACATATACTGCTTAACTTTGATCTATTAGCCATTTCAACGACTGGATAGTGTATATCACGATCCGCATTTAGAATTGAGTTATATTCAAAAACTTTGATCTTCTTATTTACACCAGCAGTTGCAAAAAATTCACCATCACGGTCGAAGCTGAGAGAACATACGAGATTGCAAGAGTTCAGAAGATCCCCTTGCTTTAAATCTGCCTTCACTTCTAACTTGCTAAAAGCAAAGTACTTGCGCAGACCCTCCAAGTACGAATTGATCCACTCCCTCTGTCTATCACCATTGTACCCTCCCTTTGATGACAAATTACTTAGAGAACTCCTTTCAGTAGCTGTAGCAGACCTTCTACACTCCGGACTTGTTTGACAGTTTCTACTCGTAGATTTATCCCTTTTAATAACCCTGCGTCTTGTCAAGAAATAAGCTGCCTCCAATTTTCTGAAGTTCTTCATCAATCGGGAACTTTTTGCCGAAATGCTGCCGTTATTTTCATTATGCCTTTCGGATTTCTGGCTTTCATCCGGATGGCCATCAGATTCCTCACCTGTGCTAAGCCTAGACCTCTTTCTAGATCCCGAACTCCCTGAATCATCTTCAGTAATATTTGTCCTCAGAGAATTCAAATGCTTAGCTGGTTCTAAGCTTGAGCCTCCCTTAATCTTAAGGGGTGACTGCATCTTAGTGGCCTCTTCTGCTGGTTCTAAGCTTGAGCCTCCTTTTAACTTAAGGGTTGTTTGCATCTTAGTGGCCTCTTCTATATCAGACGATAAAAAAGATACGATTTCATGCAAATTTTCCAAAGCCTCCTGCTTTTTCTGCTGGATTAGCAAAAGGAACTCCAGCAATAATTCCTGCTCATCTATTTTTTCTCTAAGCTCTATTGCTGCTTCACGTTCTTCCAAGTCATGTCTTGAAGAGCTAAGGAATTCACTTTCTAGCAACTCACTGTCATCAATTTAAAGGAAGGAATGAGGAGAGAGTGACAAAGAGTCTAGGATACTGCTGTTAAAATCCCAATGGATTAAGGTGATCAATTGCATAATATTCACTTTAATGAAAACCCGCTGAAAGCAGCAGAGATAGTAGAAAGTTCAGGAGAACAGTGAGATGTCTGAAATGCATTTCATGATTAGATAAAAGGGACTCATTCAGTCAGCTAGTACTCATTAGAACATAACTTTTATGCCTCTATTATCTATTTCATTTTACCATCAATACTAGAATTCTTTTGCCTTACCCTCCCTTTTACTACAGATGAAACGAAGGATGTCTATTCAATAATTAATAAGATTCAATGACAGAAATTATTAAGCAAATCAGCAATGATCTCACTAATGATTTCATTATTGAGACAAAGCCTTTAGAACAGATAGCAAGATGCTGAAGACGCAACAATGGAACTGCAGAAACAAGCCATCCACAGAGGGCGATAGTGCAGATAATCGGTTAGCTAATTATGCATGAAATCTAGTACTTTCATATCTTCATATATAGACACCCTCAAAATGCAAATATTCTTACTCCCAAGACACTAACCTATATCCATTGTATTGATCATTCTTAATTAAAGAAAAGAGGATATTGCTGTTGCTAGACATGTAATATTTTTTTCTTGTTTAATAGCAAAAAGATAAGTTTGGATTGCTGCATTTTCCTTCATTTCCTTTGGCTAGAATCTCCTGCAAAAGCTAAAATATATGATTCTTTCCTTTGATTTTTCTGCCACAAAGGGAAATAGATACTCCGACATAAATCTTAGAACAAAAGATATTGGAACCTTAATAAGTGCACACTTTGGAGATCAAGAATTACAGGACCACAATCAAGCTCTCAAGGATAATGTTATACATCAGTAATATTATTCCTAGAAGACTTCAACAACAAACTGATCAGATAGCAAACGAATTAAAAATGACATGCCTCAAGGAAACTTTCTTTGGAAAAAATGAATTAACCAAGTGGACGCAAAATAAGAATGCTCACCCCACTTTTGGCCGACTGCTTGGTTCTGGGTGTAGTAACCATAAGCAAAATGAAGCTTCCTTAGGCCATTTCAACAACAACTGTGGAGGTAGCACACGATGTCTTAGACAAGACATATTTGCAATTTTCTCATCTGATGAGTTGAAAGTGCAGAATAGCTGCTCACAAAATTATAAGCATAATTAAGACAAAGCATTATCCTGGAGGACAGTAAAATTTAACTGAGCGCACACCACCATTCCACAGAGTTTCTAATTGTTACTAACCTCAAAGAGAAGCACTCCGAGTCGATAAATGTCTGAAGCACAAGTGTCTGGAGCACCATTAACCTCTTCTGGACTAGTATACCAATTAGTTTCAAGGTGCAATATCTGTTTCATTGGAAAAGTATGCTTCTTGTTTTCTTCCACTTGTCTATTCTTAGTACCTTCCAAAGTCTGCACCATAGGACCTGAACTTGACTGCAAGCAACTGCTTTCAGATGCTATAGCAGAGTCCTTCCCTGGCATCATCTCAAGTTGCAAACTTTGCCTTCCCTGTTGATCAGAGACACGAGGCAAAGGTGAAGATGAACTGTTTGGCTCATCTTCACATGAATCTGACCCTGAATCAGAGCAGGAAGCAGATTCGATAAACGCAACACGATTGAAAGAAGACATCACAAAACATGATGGCCTCACATTATGAACAGCTATCCCCTGAGTATGTGCCAAGTTTACAATCTCAACAATTTGAGTGAATATATGCAAACATTCAAGAGCATCAACAGTTCTCTCTGAATTATCCAACCAATGTCTCAAACTAACATCTTTACGATCAATTCCTCGACCACCTTGATCTTTATGACAATTTACATCAGATGACTCAATTCTCTCCCACCCCTTTGAAACAAATCCAGAATCACCATGAGATATATCACTAGAGGACCTGATAGTGGTGCTTACACGAAATCGTGAATTCCAATCCACAACACCTGAAGAATTCAAACCCCTTGAACTTTCAGACCTCTCTCTACCAGACTGAGATGATCCCTCCATTGTTATCCACATAGAACAATGCACATAACCACACAATCAAGAAATTGGCAAATCCTGAGACTCCTAACACACCCCTCAACTTCCAATATAGCCATGTGGAATCAAGAACTCATCTTTACTACACAACTCTGTTAATGTCAGTTATCTGTATTTTTCAACAAAAAAACACAATATATTTGAGCAAGAATACTAACAGCACCTCTCAAAATAATATCAACAAAGAGAAATCAGGAGTCAAGCTTGAGCTTCAGCTTAAGAGCAAACAAAAAAACAAGAACCACACAACAGATACTGCAGGTTTAAAAAATACAAAAACAAGAATATATTTTATTGCAAAACGAATACAACCTCTCAAAATTGCTGATTTAAAAATTTTTAAAAAAGAATATATTTTATTGTAAAACAAGTAACACCTCTCAAAATTGCTGAAAATCAAATCTTTTCCTCTTTAAACAGGATGTGTGAATAAAAAATAAGCTTTTCCATACTTGGAGGAAAAAAAAGGGGGTTCAAATAAAATAAAAATAAAAATAAATGATTTTTTTACTTATCTTAATTTTATGATAGAATTATTTGATATTTATTGTAATAAAAAGGGATCGATGTCTATAAATGTAATGTATGAAAAATTGGTTCGAAGACTATTATTGTAAAGAAAAACATAATAATAAAAGGAGAAATAACTTATTTTCTAGTTCATTGTAGTTTCTTTTTAATTTTCTAATATTTTTTAAAAAAATATTTAGTTTTTTATATAAATTTTTTAAAATTTATTTTATAAAAAATCAAGAAATTTCATCTCCTCTTCATAAAAAGAGTATTAATGTACATTAATTTAATTTAATGATGTCAATAGATTTTTCTATTGCTAAAGGGTCCACCAATTATCTACAACTCACTGATTTTAGATTCTATTACATTTCAAGTACGTGGCACATTCATATCCTCAAAGTTATCAGAGTAAGCAGAGATGCCAAATACTCTCTCTAGTAATGTAGCTCATCTCCCTGCGGACCAAATTTCTAGAAAACAAACTAAATAAATAATTGTCAGAAAAAGAAA
>JBDJHY010000014.1:5610960-5624101 GCA_039654485.1 Withania somnifera | reverse complement strand
TCAAATTTGAATAAGGAAAGAAGACAAATTCACCCCCTTAGTTTTAGAAGAGTTATCGAAAATAAAACCTTCCTTTTTTGTTCTCAAGAAAACTTATCAAAAATAGAACTTTCCTTTTTTCTTTTGTTCCTTTTTTGTTTTGGCAGACCCTTTCTCTCTATTTTAACACTTTTGCTTCTTCAATCAACACCTTCTCTTAGATCAAACAACACTTTTGATCATCTTCTTTACCAACAATGTATGAATCTACCAAAAACACCAAGAACATTCAAACTCTTTCCAATTTTCAACTATGATCAAATCACCTCAAAATTTATCCCCACACTTATTTTGATATGGGTAACAATAATAACCTACCAAGATCTCAAAATCCTTCTTGTTTATTTTTTTTTTAATTTATGAACCAGAGATTGTAATTCAACGGAACGAATTACTAGCCAAAGCTCTGATACCAGATGATGAGATTCGCGTTACGAATCGCAACACAAGATAGAGGGAGAAAAAAAAATTTAGGAGCGACGAAGTTACTAGAGATTTCTCTCCAGTGTCTGCTAAGATGCTCTGGGGGGTGTGGACACACTTGCGCGAATTCAGGTAACGGCTATAAGGGAGAAAGATAAAGGAAAAACAAAATATATGTGAAAACTTACACGATTTGCCGGTTTATGGGCAACAAAGGCCTTATACCCTCACCTTTCAATTGAACCAAGAAAACGAAAAAGAAACCAAGCAATATAATCAAAGACAACATGAATCCTCAAACGAAATACCTTCGATTAAATTGAATAAAAGAAGTTAAAGTAGCAACTAGAGGAATTCACCTTTAATCACTCAACTAGGCTATGGACTATGAACTAAATTAACTAAACTAAACTAAAATCAACCAATGACACTCAATAATTTTCAACTTTGTCTAAGTCTAAAATTGAAAGAAAATCCCTATTTATAAAGTATGCCAATCGAAATTATAAAGTCCCAAAAACAGTAGGACTTAGACAAGTTTTCCTTCATTCAATTTGAGTGCAAATAGACTAAGTTTAAAAAGCTTCTTGGCTTCCTTTTGGAAGCTTCTTGGACGACCTTCTTGGCTTATTTTGAGTCAGTTTTGTTCTTTTATATTGACTTAGATTGGGCCAACCTTCCTTGCGCTTGAATCTTCCATTGGGCCACTTGAATCTTTCATCGGGTTAATGTTTTGGGCCGATTTTTGCTTCCACTAGGACTTCCTTTGGCCGCTTACTTTAAGTGCTTCTTGGACTTTAATTATTGATATTTTGAAAGTCCAAATGTTGTAAATTATCTTTTGGGCCTTGCATAATATTTCCCATGCAACCCGCTTCTTTATTATAGCTTGAAAAGCCTTCAATTCCTTAGCTTGATTCCTTGTAAATGGTCTGAAGCTTGATTGCTTTTTATATTAGCTTGGTTGCCATCCATGCTCGTATCACATCTATAGCCAACTTCTCACACCTCCTCACTGGAGCATCGATACTCCTTCTGATCACATGTCTGAACCACCTCAATCTTGATTCTCGCATCTAACTTTCACTGAAGTATCCAAATAACCCCATTTCTGATCCTATTCTCCTAGTCAACCCATACATCCACCACAACATCCTCATATCCGCAACCATAATCTTTTGGATGTGCGAGTTCTTAACTGACCAACACTCTGCTTCATACAAAATAGCTGAATTTACAGCGACTCTGTAGAATTTTCTTTTTAAGCTTAGAGGCACCTTCTTGTCGCACAAGCTCTGAATGCTAGCCTCCATTTCATCCATACTGCACCAAAATGGTGAGCCACATCCTCATCAATCTCCCTGTTTTCCTGAATGATATAATTGACTTCAATTCATATTTAACAGACCTTAACTAGTTTGACTATGAGGTATAGTTGATTGATTAATCGCAAGCCTTGGGACAAAAGTAGGTAACACTATACGTTGCATCCAACGTTTATACATCCAAAGGTGTGACTGTGCAAACCTTGGAGACCAAGGTTCAATCCCAAGAAAGTCAAAAAATACTTGGTGTTTCATTTTCATTTGTCTAATCCTTGGTTGCCAGAGTTGTGTGTAACCTATGCTAGTGGGAGGTAACAGGTATTTAGTGGAATAGTTGAGGTACACACAAGCAGCCATTCAGTTTCTTAGTAAGAATAGATAAGGGTGTTTTTCCTTGTAATAGAGTCGATCCACTAAAGTATTGAGCAATAGTATAGGATCAGATCCCAACGATAGTATTTTCTTTCCATAAGCACCACAAAATGTTAGCTGAAACCATAGATCAGACCTTTTTTGATAGATTTTTCAACTTTCCAAGAATTCCACCTGCAAAAACCTCTCTCAGACTGGTTGGTAAGATCCATTGGAGACCAAATAGGTAAAGAAAGGGCAGACTGCACTAAAGCTCCCGCTATGTGCAGGGTCCCGGAAAGGGCCTGACCACAAGGGTTTGTTTTACGCAGCCTTACCTTGCATTTCTGCAATAGGCCTTTTCCAAGGCTTGAACTCTTGATCTCCCGGTCACATGGCAACAACTTTGCTTGTGACCAACAACTTTGCCAATTACCAGCAAAGAACATAGACTAAATGTCTGATGCCACAGGGCAATGTACGAATATGTGATTGATAATTTCTAGGTTGCTTGGCCACATATAACACCTGTTAGCTAGATGGAATTTTATTTTGTTAAGATTGCCTTGAGTTAGGCTAGCATTACTGAGGGCTAACAAGAAAAAAGCACTGATTTTCGGGGAAAGTTTGATCTTCCGATAAGTTTTGGCCATAGTAGATCAGTTAGAGCTATTTTAGAGCTCAAGAACTGATAGTTGTCTTTAACTATGAATAGTACATTCCTTTTATTACCCACCTGGCCATGTTCCTCCTTTGAGGGCTGATAGTAGTGTGTTGTAGGCTGCCAAGGAGGGCTGTCAATTCTTCAGACCCCCGTCATTCAAGTTTCTTCTCAAATTTGGACACCATGTGTGCCCCTTCAAGTTATGTGAATCAGTAAATTAAGATTTCAGGCAATAGAGAAAATCCTAGGAAAAGCCTCCGTCAAAGTACTCTGACCTGTGCAAAGGTCTTTCCAAAAAATAATGTGCTTCCCATTTCCTACATGGAGAGTTGTATTATTAAGAGACAAATCAGTCCACATGTTCCTGATTCCCTTCAGAGTTCACCACCATGAGGTAACCTGCTAGAGTTTGACACCAGTGATTATCATTACCATATTTGGCTTGTACAACTTCCTTCAAAAACCCATTCCATCTTGATTGTAACTCCAGTGCCGTTTAAGAAGCAAGGTCTTGTTGCCAGTTCTTTCACCCCAAGCCCTAGGGGATTTGGGAGAGATTGCCTTTCCCATTGCACCAGATGAAGTTTATGAGATTTGTTGTAGCCTTCCCATAAAAATGAACATTTAAGACTGTGAAGTTGTTGAAGAACTTTACAGGTGCATGAAATAAGGACATAACTAGGTGGGAATACTATCCAACACTCTGTTGAGTGTTGATCAGTGTTATTCTGCCACCAAAGGAGATATTGTTGTTGCCGTGATGCCCGCTTTTTGTCAAAGTTCTCCACTACTCGATCCCATATAACAACAGATTTATATCTAGCACCCAATGGAAGCCCCAGGTAGGTGGTAAGGGATGATCCTGTGTTGCAACTCATAGTATCAACCAATTCCTCCAAGCTATGAACCAGGTCAACTAGATAAATAACACTTTTAGATATATTGATATGAAGCCCAGAAAGAGCCTAAAAGAGCATCACTTTTGTGTAGCCTAAAAGAGCATCACTTATGTGTTGAAGTGTTGGACCTGAGACTTCTCTGCACCACAGAAAATAAGGATGTCATCTGCAATAAGCAGCAGGAAACAGAAGCCTTACTATCAACATCAGAGTCCTCTAACCAGTTCAGCTGTTTGGCCTTGTCAAGCATCCTGCTGAGGCCCTCCATAGATAGGATAAATAAGAAAGGAGACAGAGGATCCCCTTGCCTAATTCCTCTTCTGAATGGACTCCTGTGCACAAGAATAAAATATTTCACTGTTGAAAAGGAAAACCTTATTTATTTGTCACCAAAGCCTATCGGTCTCAAAACAGATATCAGACACTGCCAGTTCAATTTATCAAAATTATTTCCCATGTCCAGTTTAAAAAGTAGGCTGGGGGCACGAGACTTGATTTTCGACTCCAAGGCTTCATTTGCAATTAGACCAGCATCTGTAATATATCTGCCTTTGATGAAGGCATTCTGATAGCCTGAAACGAGCTTCCCAATCACCTTTTTAGGTCTTTCAGAAAGCACCTTAGCCACTATTTTCTGCACACTGTATGAGGCGGATGGGTCTAAAATCCTTCAATTCAATTGCCCCTCCTTTTAGGGACGCGGGCTATGAAGGTGGCATTAAAGGATTGCACGATTTGACAGTAGTTGTAGAAATGACAAAAGGTGTTCATGACATCCTGCTTTATGGTCCCCAACATGTCTGATAAAAGGCCATAGTGAAGCCATAGGGCCAGAGCTCTTTTCAGGACGGAGTTGATGGCACTATGGAGTTCTTCCTCTTCAAAAGGACATTCCAGAGACTCCTTTTCCACATTGTCTAGGCAGTTTAGATGATCAAATGCAAGGGCCTCCAGTTCTCATTCTCAGTACCTGAGTAGAAGTTCAGGATAGCCTTCTTGATTTCTTCCTTATCATCAGTTCCATCCTCATCTACCTGTAACCTATCAATACAATTGTATCTTCTGTTAGAGTTAGCTACTCTTTGAAAGTACTTTGTGTTTTTGTCACCTTCTTTAACCACAAACACTTGGATTTCTTCTTCCAAGAGATCTCGTATGCGCTGCCTAACTGTTGAAGTTCCAATTTGAGTAGCAAAATCGTGTTAGTCTCTTCTTGAGACGATAATCTGCATTCAGCAGCCTGTTACAATATCTGTAGCTCTTCCAGTGCCTTGTTAGTTTTGATAGTGAGACTATGAAAAAACTTCCTAGTTCCATTTTTCCATATCCTCTTTTAACATCGTAAGTTTCTGGGGAAAAAATAAAATCAGAGGAGTCATTCACCTCATAATCCTTTCACCATTGCTTCAGCATATCTCCAAAACCTTCATGTTGTGACTACATATTTTCAAACTTAAAATATGATGGTTCAGAAGACCATTCACCACACTCTAGAACAATTGGATAATTATCAGAGACAACTTTGGGGAGAGCCTTTTGATGGATAGCACCAAAGTGATCATTCCAATATGAGTCTTATTCTTCCATTTGTTATCCAGACAGAGCCTTACCTTTCAATCAATTTCTGGAATAATATTTGAGATGCAGCATTTGGAGTAGTGAGAGTTAATGCTGTCAACTCCTATATTGTCCAAAAAAAGCCAGTCATATTGCTGTAGATGAAGATACACCTTTTTTAATATTGTGACTGGACCATGCTCCTCATTCATCAGTGCAGATATACATTTTATTGTTATAAAGGAGAGTGGAAATTTGCAAATTCATGTATCATATGGTGATAATACATTGATGCTTGAACTAATTACTGTGGATTCTTTTCACCTTCTCTTGAGTTATGATTTTATTTCAGAAGTTTGTAGGAAATGTTTTACTCTTTGCTCTGGTGTACATTTTGAATGATCAGATTGTTCTTCTGTAAACTCCAACTTTATCTTTTTCTCTTTTGTAGGAACAAACGGCCAGAGTTTACCGCATGGTTAGCAGAAATAAAGCAGGTACATAGTGGCCCTTTAAGCTTATGCATGTTGATCATCCGCGCAGGACTTGTTGCAGGATGTGCCAATTGATTTGGTAAACATGTTTGGATAGGTCAAACATTTTCCTTTTAGTGCACTACAATCTTTTTCCAAAGGTCCTCATTAAAAAGCTAACATTGCATAATACTTATGTACATTCTCTTTCTGGACAATTCTGTGTAAGATATTACATCTAGTTGTGGAAATTTTCATAGCTTGTGTCATTTGCAGGTGAATCTGGAAAGCCTTCCAAATTGGGAAGAGAAGCAATTGTTCAAGCAGTAAGTGAATCGAGAAGGGAAAAGCTAGTTTCTATTTGCATTTGTTCTTCCCATTCCTATATCTTTGTTTAAGCATTAGATGTAAAGAACTTCCACTGTTTGATCGTTAGCTATTGTGCAGATTCATGGAGGATCATAACACCGCAACCTTCCCTTCTAAAAAGTAAGGCTACTGCACTATTTCAATCAAACCTTTTTTTTTGTTTGTGAGGCTTTAGGGGTGGGGCTTTGGTGTGAGGCTTCTTGGTCCTTGCAGGAAAAGATATGTTTATACACATAAACATACACAGATGCTTGATATTTGATGTTATAATCATCTGACAAGTACTTATGTTATTCTTCATATTTGCAGATATTATAACCTTGACGCCTATTACAGACGTAAAATGGAGAAGGAAAGCAAAAGAGGTGTCAAGAAGGTTGTGGACGATGAGCGTACTGTCTTCAATGATGAAGAACAGCGCAGGTAAGTTATGGTCAGAGAAACAGTCGCCATTTCGTTGTAAAAAATCGTTTTCCGCTTGACTAGTATGAAGTGGGGTTAAGGGCATGAGTCATGGCACAAATTAAAGTATTGTTAGAGAAACAAGTTTGGTATTTAAGTGGAGAAGAATAGAGGAATATGCCTATTATCCACCAATTTCGAGTTCGGAAGCTGAAATATCGGATTTCTAATTTAAAGGAAATAACTTTGAAGTCAATTGGGAACTTCCAAACTTCTAATGTGGTCTAGCGCTCTTTGAAACGCTTTGAACAGAGTCACTATCCTGCTGTGGTTGTATAGGTTATTGCCTTGCCCTAGTTTAATACTAAGACCTGAAACCACATTATAATGCTAAAAGCTGAAATACATAAAATTCTAGCATCCTGGAAGCTATAGGATTCAGGTTAGCAAGTATTATATAGTTAAAACATACTAGAGTATTTTTTGTCAAGAGATAATTTGTAGAGCATAGCTTTTTTCACTGAAAGGGAAAAAGGGAGAGGAGGTTTCCATCTTTGCACTAAATTGTTATAGGCTGGTTCTTGAGTTGTTACCTATTATGTTATCTTAGGCAAGAATTGATGCGAGAACGTGAGAAGCACAAGGAAGAACAGGTGGAAGCATTGAAGCGCGAGATGCAGAGTGGAATGGTATATATTCTGGTACCTTTGTTCTTCTCCATATTACAGGTCAGAAGTACTTATGTGACATGCTTCGCTTTTTGTTGTTGTAATTTGGATCTCTAAGGCACAAGCAATGAAAGAACAAGCTCAATTAAGAGAAGAGATGGCTTATCAATACAAGCTTGGCAACTTTGAGGTGAGAATGAGCCTACTCTAATTGATTATACACTATTTTCTTTTTCCACTCATTGATCTTATTTCCCGGTGTCCTGATAGGCTGCAGCTGCTATTCAAAGACGTTTGGACCCTGATCTCCCCATGTAGACGAGGTCCTGCAGAATTTTGATCTAGGTTACAACCGACTACATTAGGCTACATATTTTACTCGCTTCATTTCGTTGAGTAAATATGATTGCAGATTCATCTGCAAGCCTGCCCTTACTAGATATCACTTGGCTAGATGAGTTAAAACCTGGTTCATGTATTGCAGATTCATCTGCAAGTCTGCCCTTACTAGATATCACTTGGCTAGATGAGTTAAAACCTGGTTCATGTAATGTAATATTAGCTGCACTGTATCTTTTTACTCTGCTGCATCATTATGCTGTTAATCTCTATTGACAAATTACCCTTCCACTAAGACTGATGTCTGTTCTGGCTCACTCGGCACCTCAGCTCATGCTTTCTATTTTCTTGTGCAAATTCTGTAGGTTGGCTTCTACCCAACACAGTCAAATCTTTCTGATACGAAAGGACATTATATTATTTATAAATATACGTCATTACAGGGTAAGCGGCATCGGATGCCAGTAGCAGATACATCATGAGTAGCAGTAGTAGGAGGTTCAACAAAAACAGTAGAATAAGATGTTCCATTAGCCACCTTTCCCCTTTAGTTTACTTGCAAACACTAAATATGAGCGAACCTCAGGAGTGCAGGGAAGAAGTATAACTAAGAATGTAATAGATATTGCTCCTTCTAGCATGACTAGCCAGGAGGTCTGGTATTTGCAAGCAAACAAATCATAACAGTAGTCATTGGCTTAGCAATCTCATTAATTGATATTGCTTGTTTGTTACTTTGTTTTTGTAGTTTCTTCCCCATGTTGTATGTTGTTTTATCTTTTATGTAACCATCCGCAAATATATTTATTTTCTTACCTTAATAAATAACTAGTATGTATTGTTGAGTTTAATTGTGTCTTTAATTAGATACTTCTGTTTTCTCTTTCATTTTTTCACTGCGCGCATTGGACACAAGCACGTCAGATATAATAGTATAACATGGCCTTGACACTTCCAGGGTTCCACTTTTAAAGTGATTTTATAGGTTATACACTCAGCGCACCATCATCTGGCCTCTTTTCCCCTTTGGTTTACTTGCAAACACTGAATATGACCAAACCTCAGGAGTGCGGGAAAGAAGTAGAATTAGGAAGATATGAATGTTGCTCCTTCTTCCCTATGTTCTATATTGTTCTATCTTTGTTAACCATCTACGAATATATTTATTTTCTTATTTTAATAAATAAGTAATACGTATTGTCGAGTTTAATTGCATCTTTAATTAAATACTTCTGTTCTTGCTTTCGTTTTTCTCCGGTGCGCATTGGACTCATTCTTGTAGTGCGTATTGGATTCGAACACATTAGATACAATAGTAGAATGTATCTTTGACACATTTTTTCAAGTGGTTTTATAGGTTATGCACTCGCGCTGATGAAAGTACATGAAGTATTGAGCTCAATTTTAAGTTAAAAGACTTAAGTTGTAATTAGTTAGTTAGTTACTAATCATGGTTAGTTTGTTTGTTATCTATTAACTAATGAGGTAGTTAGTTAGAGTAAATATAAATAGAAGTAGCTTTGTATGGCTCAAGAGAGAGCTTAGATATTTTTCTCTTCCATGCTATTGTTAGAAACTGAATGAGTACAGTTTCCTTTTCTCTCAAATTTACTATTGTTGATCCTTCTTCTCAGTGACATGAGCTCCATAGCTGAGCTTTCATCATGGTATTGTATCCACGGTAGATCGCAAGCTCAGCTAGCTTAGTTAGGTCAAACTTCCTCTAGAAACTTGGTAAATTGAAAGTTCTCTTTGCAAAATCAGCTTTTAGGATTAATCAAGTTTTTAGTGTGTGAAGTTCGAATTTAGCTCATTTGAAGGTGTTGAAGGTCGGAATGGCAACTACTAACTCAGCTCCTAGCTCATCAGCTAGTAATGGGGAGGAATCAATGGAACAATTGAGGAAGAGATCAACTATAATCATCCTCTTGACATCCATCCATCTAATACTCAAGGTGTGGTTCTAGTGTCAGTTCATCTTGAATAATATGAAAATTACTCTATTTGGAGCAAGTCTATGTGTATTATATTGTTGGTAAAGAGCAAATTAGGTTTTGTTTTAGGCACTTGTAGAAAAGAAATGTATGATGCTAGTCTGCATTGAGATGTGGAAATGGTGTTATGCCATGGTATTACCTTAGATAATGAACACTGAGTTTAAGGATTTGATCAAAAATATTATTCATGCTTCTGATTCTTGGAGTATTTGGGAAGATTTACGGGAGAGATTTGGTAAGATCAATGCTTCTAGAGCCATTTATCTTCATAGGGAAATAGTTACCCTAACTCAAAGAACCAATCCTGTCTCCACTTATTTCTCATGGATGAAAGAGTTGTGCCTTAGCACCTCCTCCTTCCTGTTCCTATCCTGAATCAAGAAAGTATCTAGATCATTTTTAGAATAAAAAACTTTGGCATTTTGATTGTCTTGAATGAGTATTTCGAACAAGCTAGAAATCAAATACTTCTAATGAATCCAGTTCCAAACATCAATCAGCCTATGCAGTGATTATCAATGTAGAAAGCCAAAAGTTGAATGTAATGTAAGTACTTTTAAGGGTAGTGCAGATGCAGATGACACACTGCTTTGATGGGATCCAGAATGCATGGGGGTCAATTCAAGGGAAAAGGTATCTCTAATAATAGTTATCCTGTTAACAACACTCACACTAGTGAAGGATCTAGTTCTAGTAGATCAGGAGGAAGAATATATAATGGTCTAGGAAGTTTTAATGCTAATGGAAGTTACTTTGGTGGAAATGGAGGTTATTTTGGTGGAAATGGATATGATAGAGGCACATTGTGTGTTGACTACTTTCACTTTAAAGGTTACACAAAGGGTGATTGTTATAAGATTCATGGCTACCCTGCTGATTTCAAGTATAAGAAGAAAAGTATAGAAGGTAGAAAACTATGCTAACAATGTTAGTGTAAGGCCAGAATGTGCTGCAGATACTTAAGAACCTGGAGCAAGCTCAGTACAAAGCATAGCTCCAATTTTCATTCCTGAGCAATATAACATGATGATTATGAAGATGCTGAAAGGGAAGAAATCAGAGGTGGTAGCTAATGCAACTTCAGTTGGACCGATAGGTACTGTGTCCGCTTTGATGACTAATCTAGTCAACTGTAATTGAATAGTTGACACAGATGCTTCTAACCAGATAGTCTATAACATTAGTTTGCTTGATAAAGTTAGAGAACTAAAGGACTCAAAAGAATAGAGTAAACCTATCAACTGAAGGACAAATATCTATCACTCATATTAGTGAATGTTCAGAAAAGGAGAACTATTGATTATGTTCTTTATTTATCAAAGTTCAACTATAATCTTCTCTCAGTTTCACAGATTACTAAAGACCTAGATTGCATAATAGCCTTTTTTCCTGATTTCTGTGTGTTTCAGGAACTCTCAAATGGGAAGGTGTTGGGGATTGGTAGAGAGAAAATGGAATTTATATCTTTAAGGCTGAGAATGCATTATATTAGAATAATGACAACAGTTTTCTATTTGGTTTTGGTTCTACTAGTAGTGGTGAAAACTGTAGTAAGAGCTATTGTAATAATACTGAGTTTTTTTACTTCTAAAGATGACTATACTGGTGATAGCTTACTCTGGAATATGAGATTGGAGAAAGCCTTCCTAAAAGTGATTCGTAAAATTCCTAGCTTGAGTTTTGTTAATTCAAAAATAAAAAAGTATGTGTGTACATTTTGTCCTGTTGCTAAGCAATTAAGAGTGCCTTTCGTACTATTGTTATTGCTAGTTCATTTGACTTTGTGCATACTAATGTATTCTAGATACACTTGGATATTCAGTACTTAAAAAAGCACTTTCTGTCCTTGGTAGATGATTATTCTAGATACACTTTGGATATTCACTACTTAAAAAAGCTCAAAAAATGACGGCCAAAAGCGATGGACCATGTCATTTTTTGGTCAACAACGACGAAAAAATAATGCAGTCACTTGCGTCATAAAATGCCTCAACACTTTGTGAAAAGCGAAGGATGACGTCGCTCAGTGATTGCCAAAAACAATAGACAATATCACCTTTTTTTTTAAAAAAATTAAATCCAGAAAAGCGACGGACAAAAGCCATGCAGTCCGTCGCTTTCTAAAAAACAATTTTAAAAATTTTCCAAAAATGCGACATGCAAAAGCCATGCCGTCCATTTTTTTGCATTTTTACACTAGTAGAATGCATCAACAGGCACACAACAATTACCAAATCACAAATCCAATTCAGTATTCAGCCTTAACCAATATAAAATTAATTCAAAACATGCAAACTAATTAAAAACACATACTTCAAATTATATAATACATCAAAACACACACACACACACACACATAAACCAAAAAAACTTAAAATAAATTCAAATTCAAGTTTTTCAAGTTCACAACTCAATTTCACAATTTCAACCAAAACACATTAAAGTTCACAAATTAACATTGTTCAAAATTATGAGTTAGCTTACATTTGGCTAAGTAGGAGTTATATTCTTTTGAACAAGTTCACAAGCTCAACCTAAAATTACTTCACATTTTGCTAAACTTAAAAGTTCATTTATAATTAAATTCAAGTTTTCTAAATTCAACTAAAGTCTAGTTCAAAATTTAACTTAACAAGTTCAACCTAAAAACACATTACAGTTCACAAACTAACAATGTGCAAAATTATGAGCTAACTTTCATTTGGCTAAGTAGGAATTGTATTCTTTTGACAAAGTAGGTTCACATGTTCAGCATAAAATCAACTTCACATTTTGTTAAACTTAAGGTTTATTAGTATTTAAACTTTCCTAAATTTAACTAAAGTTTAGTTCACAACTCAACTTTACAAGTTCAACCTAAAGATACATAAAGTTTATAAACAAACAATGTGCATAACAATCTGGTAACTTACATTTTTCTAAGTAAGAATTGTATTCGTTTGGCTACGTAAGTTCACAAGTTCAGCCTAAAACCAACTTCACACTTTTCTAAACTTAAAGCTCATTTAGAATTAAATTCAAGTTTTCTAAATTCAACAAAAGTCTAGTTCACAACTCAACTTCACAAGTACAACCTAAAAACACGTTAAAGTTCATAAACTAACAATGTGCATAACTTTGAGCTAACTTACATTTGGCTAATTAGTATGAGTTGTATTCCTTTGGCAAAATAAGCTTACAAGTTCAACCTAGAACCAACTTCATATTTTGCTAAACTTAAAGTTTATTTATAATCAAATTCAAGTTTTGTAAATTTAACTAAAGTCTAGTTTACAAATCATCTTTACAAGTTCAACCTAAAAATACATTAAAGTTCACAAACTAACAATGTGCATAACTATGAGCTTACATACATTTGGCTAAGTAGGAGCTGTATTTTTTTGGAAAAGTTAGTTCACAAGTTCAACCTAAAATCATCTTTATATTTTGTTAGACCTAAAGCTCATTTATAATCAAATTTTACTAAAGTCTAGTTCACAACTCAGCTTCACAAATCCAACCTAAAAATACGTTAAAGTTTACAAACTAACAATGTGCACAACTATGAGTTAACTTATATTTGGCTAAGTAGGAGTTGTATTCTTTTGGTAAAGTAAGTTCACAGGTTCAACCTAAAATCAACTTCGTATTTTGCT
>JBDJHY010000014.1:5564985-5575677 GCA_039654485.1 Withania somnifera | reverse complement strand
TGAACCCCCGAAACCAAAAGGGCTATTTCTCAAACGACACCTCGAAATCACAACGATAAGTCCGAAAATTCCACCAATACCTCACCTAGCCTAATTTCATCATTCCAGAGCTTTTGGAAGTGTCAGAATTCCATTTCGGCACTCCGAACATCGAACTATCACCTAAGCTCCTCGTTAGGCTTTAACTTAACTAATTTCCACAAACTTATATAAAATGCAACTGAAGTCCAAAAAGCACAAACTCACAGTCAAACTTGACTTTGTTTGGCCTTCCGAAGCTAACGGAACTATCAGAATTTAATTCCAAGTTCATCTTGAAGGAAAGTTGACTTTAGTCAACGAGTACTACATTTAAGGCTCTAAAACACCAAATTTGAGATAATCCTTGACCGAGTTGCCAGGGATCTGAACTATCGGTCCCAGCAAGTCATAAATGACTTGGGGCAATTATCAAAATACCCTAGGATGCAAGACACTGCGTATTTATCATAAATGACCTAAAGGGTCATTACACTTTGTGATTATTTTTATCAATGACGTACTAGTTACTCGTGGAGCTAAACCGAGCCGAGCATGAGGGCCACCTAAGGGTTATGTTGTAGACTTTAAGGACTGATAAACTCTACGCTAAGTTTTGAAAGTGTGAGTTTTGGATTGATTCCATCTCCTCCCTAAGCCATGTGGTATTGGGTGACGGTGTTTGTAATAATCCGCTATGGTTGTAACAGTTTGTGATTTGCCTTGACTTATGTTTATTACTAAGATTCATAGCTTTCTGGAGTTAATAGGGTATTATCGTTGTTATATTTAGGATTTCTGTACCATTGCAGCCCCTTTGACTAGACTAACATGGAAGGATGTATCCTTTAAGTGGTCAGCTATGTTTGATGCCAGCTTTTTAACTACTGCTCCTATATTTTTGAAGGATTTTTTGACTACTGCTCCTATTTTTTTTCTACTAGTCGAGGGCCAGCCATTTACTATGTATTGTGATACTACGGGTGTTGGTGTGGGTTGTTTCCTGATACAGCAGGGCCATTTCATGGCGTATGTATCAAGGCAGTTGAAGGATCACGAGGGCCATGTCATGGAGGTAGTATTTGTACTTAAGATCTAGAGGCACTATCTATATGGAGCCCACTGCAAGGTATTCACTGATCATCATAGCGTGTAGTACATTTTGAGTCTGAAAGAGCTTAACTTGAGGCAGCGAAGGTGGGTTGAGCTCCTGAATTACTACAACTTGACTATTCTCTACCATTCAGGCAAGGCTAACGTGGTTTCCGATGACTTAGAGTCGTAAAGTGGTATTTTGGGTAGCCTAGCTACAGTATCTATTTCTAAGAGGCTGCTAGCTCGGGATGTGTAGTTCTTTCCCGGTATGATGGTTAGGTTGTATCTTTTAGTGCTGGAGAGAGTATTGCCCATATTGATCCTTGATCTTCTTTTACTGACTATATCCGTTAGCACCAGTATGAGGATCCACGACTAGTATAGTTGAGGGAGAGGGTCCTACAAGTGATTTTGATTGGGCTAAAGTAGACTCTAAAGGTGTGTTATGGGTTTATGGTTGCCTTGTTGTTCCAAGAGTTGGTGATCTAATTCCCACTTCTTTAAATACTCTATTCACCTAGGTATTTCTAGGATGTACCATGATCTGAGGCAACACAACTGGTGGCAAGGTATGAGGAGGTCTATTACATCCTTCATGACTCAGTGTTTGAACTGTCAGCAGGTAATGTTTGAACACCAGAGGTCAGAAATTTAGATGCAGAGGTTGTCTATCCCTGAGTAGAAGTAGAAAAGGATTACTATGGACTTTATCATAGATATTCCTCGTACTTCTAAAGGGCTTGATTACATATGGGTCATCGTGGATCGATTGTCTAAGTCATCTCATTTCTTACCGACTCATTCGACTTGAGGTTTAGAGAGATTGGTTGAGTTATATATCTATAAGTTAATCAGACATCATGGGTACCAATATTTATCATATCTAATCGGGGCACTCAGTTCTCCTTGCTGTGCTCAAAATTGATTCAGAGGGAGTTAGGTACAAAGGTTTATTGGAGTATAGTGTTTCACCCAAAAATTGATGGGAAGTCCAAGATGACCATTTAGGTACTTCAATATATGTTTCATGCCAGTGTATTTGAGTTTATAGGTAGTTGGGATAGGCACTTGGCCTTGGCAGTGTTTTCGTATAATAACAACTACCACTCTAGTATCCAGATGGCTCTGTTTGAGACCTTGTATGGTAGTCATTGCAGATCTCCATTGGTTGGTTTGGTGGTGTCCAGGGCCGACTCCATAATTCTGATTGGCTCCAGGAAACTACAAAATAGGTCAGACTTTTTTAAGATAGGTTGGGGGCAGGCTAGAGTTGGCAGATGGCCTATGCAGATTGTAGGTTTTGACCCCTTGAGTTTAGTGTAGGTGACTTGGTCTTCATTAGATTCTCTCCCATGAAGGGCATTATGAGGTTTGCTAGATGGGGCAAGTTTTAGAACCTGGTTTATTTTGTCGTATGAGATCTGTTAGAGAGTTGGAGTGGTTTTCGATAGACTTTTCTTGCCTCTATAGTTGGCTGCATTTCATCCATCTTTCTATGTATTAAAGCTCTATTATTTTGTATCGGACCCTTCCCATGTATTTTGTTAAGAGGATATGCATACTGATGATACCAAGACCTATATTGAGGAACTTAAAGCTATTATAGACAAAGATGTGAGGCAGCTCAGGTCCAGGGGGACACCGGTAATGAAGGTTCATTGGGCTCATCAACTAGTCGAGAAGGCTACCTGGGAGTCAGAGCATGATATATGGGCCCAGTATCGACATTTGTTTGAGCCTTCAGGTAGTACTCTTTTCTTAACTATTAAGGACGAAAGTCCTTTTAGTGGTGGATGTGGTAATGACGCGTTCAGTTATTTCCTTGATTTTTGTAGTTTCCTATGCTTAGAGTTGTTTGGTAGCTGCCCCAAGTTGTTTATGACTTGCTGGGACCTATAGCTCAGTGCCTTAGAAACTCATTTTCTTTTTATCTCAATTTCCCAATTTTGAAGTTTCAGCTTTGAAATAGTGGAACTTAAGATTGAATTGTAGTAAATATGCTTGAAATCAATTTCTGACAGTTCCGTTAGCTCTGGAATATAGACTTTGGTCTACGGAGATCTTAAGTTCATGTCTTGAGCTTTTTGTTTTGAGTTTGGGTTGCATTGTTGAAATTTATCCCAACCAAAGCTCATTTTGGAGCTTGGGTTGTCTTTTGATGATCGAAGTGTTGGATCAAGATTCTAACAATTCCATCATCTCCAAATTGTCGAGTTTAGGCTAGTTGAGTCATTGGTTCGCTTCCTAGGTGTTCGATCTAATTTTGTGTAGGTTTTTGGGAAGTCTTTTATTTGACTTCTTTTGATCCTTTTGAGTTTGAAATCTTTTCCTCTTAAATGGCCTTGGTTTTCCGTTTTGTCCATTTCGTTGAGTCTGTAGGGTGTTTTCACCCAAAATGCACTTTTGGTTTGGTAAAATTGGACTCGGGATGCTTGTTTTATGCTGCCCAAAGTTTTCCAATTTTCCTTGAGTTGTTGCAGGTCACAGATCGTACCAGTGGGATTTTGGCCACCCTAGTGGGGTCTCCCCAGTAACCAGAATGGCACGTCAATGGCCTTGTAGCCAAATAAGGGATTTCCCCCTTTCATTTTCTAGCCTTCTCTTTTTCATTTCTTTCTTTGAGTTAGGGTTTTTGGAGCTGGTATTGGGTTTTTCAAGCCAAGGGGAGTTGCGGGTTGTTGAGAGTGTGATCATAGGAGTTTGTGCTACTTTGTTTTCCTGGTATTTATCATTATTATGCTTTTTATAAGGTTATACCAAATGTTTTTAATTTCATTTCTTTAAACCTCATTTTACACTTTGATACATTATCTTCTTAAGCTCAAATTTTGACTATGTGACCCCCAAGTTGAGGTCTTTGCACTAGTATATTTAGTTTAATTTTTTGGTCTGTGTGACCTATTTTTTAATATGGATTTATAATTGTAACATGGGTCTAATTATTTATATTTTGACCTCTGGACTCATAGTTTGCATATTTTTGGGTGATATTTTGGAGCCTCGGGTCTTTGGTACGCTCACTTCGGGGATTTTTTCCAGCATTCAGGTAGGCTAGGTTTATTTATGTACACTACAGACTGGCTTATTATTAGTTCTTGTAATATGGCTAGTAGTGTGGGATGGTTTGTTAGGAAGATTATTGCATTTTTACTATTATCCTATTGGATTCCAGGGGTTATATGGTTGGGTCCTGGCCCACTGTGTGGAGGCCACAGACCTGAGAGCTATTTTAGTTGTTGCATGATGAGTTTTGTGATATGAGTTCTTAGCTGGTGGCCTTTGGCTAATCCTAGACTTTTTTTACTTTCCGTTTCCATTATGATATTTCTTATTGTTGCTATTACATGTTGAGGCTCCTGTGTATTATTGATTGGATGGTTATTGGCACTGTAGGGACGAGGCCCTAGTTATTTACACTGATAGGGGCGAGGCCTTAGGTTTTGATATTTTGAGGGCGAAGCCCTGTTACCGGCACTGACACGGGGTGTGTGTCCAAGATTATTATTATTAGGGCGAGGCCCCGGGTTGGTGGCACTAATAGAGCGAGGCCCTTGTTGTTGGTATTAAGTATGCTTCTCTACTTTGCTTTCTTGCACCCCTATTATTTTCCTTAGTATGGCATGTGCCCACCAGGCTTAAGAGGTAGAGTCACAGTGGGTTTTGCTGTGTTGTTTTTCCTTACCGACAATATGGGGCGCCACATTGGTTTAATTGATTGCAGAGATTAGGTGATCTTTATCAGCTGAGCCGACCCGACCATGGTTTCCTTGATTCTGGCTTGCTTTATTTTTTCTACATCAGGCCCTGCATTGTATTATTTTTTATAGGAGTTACTTCATATTTTTGTATTTTCTGTTTATTCTATATAGAAGCTCCACATGCCACTGACACCAAGTTTTTGTATTTGGGTTATGTATGATTTTCTTCAGTCTTCCGTTCATTATGTATTGTTTATGCCTTTCTTTGCTGCATTGGATGTTTTGAGAGTCTATAGCCATTGCACTTAGCTCTAGGCTATAGGGTAACTTGTCTATAGGAGGGTTGTAGATGCTATCATTACCAAAATTTTTGGTTGTGACATAAGGTAATGTCATTATTAAAAATAACCAATGGAGGATAACACTCCTGGTCAAGTTCTCTATGTTCCAGAGTTGTCTTCAGTGGTGGAGTTTGAGCATTCAGAGTCATGTTTTTAGAACACATCATATAATACACTAGCATCTTGCTGCAATCTTATCACTTAAGGTATTTCATTACCTTCTTGCTATGTGATAAAAATTGTTATTGTTTTCTCTAATTAAAATCTCCACTGCTATCCTTTACATTTTGCAGCTTTTATTCTATGAGTCACCCATATCATTTGGGGTGCTACTCCTTAAATTCCACTAGGCATACTCCTCAACAGGTGCTTTTCGTTGTCACTGAAATGAGTTACCACCCCTAATTTCTAATTTTAGTTGTGGTCCAAGGGATGCATGTTCGTTGTTTTGAATCATTATATCATTGACATGATTATCCTTCAACTATTAACCGATGTTCTCCATGATATTTTCTTTGATGGTTTTGAAATTACCTTTCAAAGAAAATTTGAACAAGTTAGAAAAAAACGTAAAAATAATAATACTATAATTTCCCTTGTCCCATGGTCAGCGGTGGCTGCAAAAATATTTACCTTTAAAAATCATAGTTGAAGTTATGTTGAGTAATTTAATATTATGCGGATTAGGTTTACCTTATCATGAAATATCAACATAATCTTGGAAATAATTAAATGATAATAAGGGTAAGTACTATAATAAAGAATATAAAATATGGAATATGTATTATAATCTTGTATTGTATTCTTTAATCCTTATTCTTTGATGATAGGACTAGTATGGGTTTTGTACCCTTCTTGATCACTACCTAGAATTGATAATTATTTGAGTTAACAAATATTTTGAATCTTTCTTTTTAGTGGAGTGGTGTTTCTTATTGAAACAAGGAGTCATGTCGGATAGGTGACCATCATGTAGAATACCACTAGGAATCTAATAGTTAGTCATGTGATATTTATCTCACATGTTGTTAGGTGGTTTTTCTGAGGACTTATCTTATATCTGGTGAAGGTGAAAGAGGGGGAAGTGAATCAAAATTTTCTTCTCCAATGTTAATTGTCAGTAGTATGAAGTTGATGGTCCAGCAAGTTAGTTCATTGATTGAAAGCAATATTGCCAGAAGTAAATATAGAAATATAAAAGTGAGAACAAAAGTTTTTGTATCGGTTCGAATTACCAATATGGTTTCTAATTTAGTCTTGTTATGTTTCAAGGGATTTTTTAAGAGCTTTGTAGAGATGTATAATGAGTATAGTCTTTCTTAGCACTTGTCTGAACTATGTTCAGATTCTTTTTCCCGACACAACCTCTATCTGTATAACTAGTATTGATCCTTTTCCTCTTCTTTTCTTTTATAATTGTAGAACTAAAGTATACAAAGTATCTTGACATAAAAAAGACTTGACAATATTTTGTTCAATTATAGTGCTTGAGTCAGCATCTTGCTTTAAATGAAAAATCCAAGGGAGACTTCATACAATCAAGGATTTTGTAATGATTTCTTAATTGGGTATTCATATCTTAGACATGTCCATATAAGATATGTCCATGTATATGAAATGAATGTTTTCTTCCAATCTTCTAGGATGCAATTATTGATTGAGTTACAAAGACTCTTCAAAACATAATTTTTTCTTTTTTGATATCCTTTATTACCTCTAATGATCGTTTGTCTCAATCTTTCCATTGGAGAGAGGATTTTGTTTTCTTGTAGACTTTCTTGATTTTTGTTTTCTATATCTTGAAGCTCTTTGAGTATCGGTATGCCCTTTATTGTTGGTCTGACTTAATAAGTTTTCTTCATGTTTGTTCATTGTTTCATAATTTTCTTTTTTCTTTTCTATTTGATCTCTTCCTCCACAAAAGGTAATTTTCATTATTAAAATTAATTAATGGAGGCAAAGACTTCAAACTGAGTTCTCTTGTTCAAGAGTTGTCTTTGTTGGTGGAGTTAGAGCATTCAAATTCAAGTATTTAGAACACATTTCCTATTGGGGAAAAGTTTCGGTATAAACTTATTGTTTAGGGTGTTTCATTATCTTACGTTGCTGAGCAAAAAAAATTCTAATTGTTTCCTTTAATTTAAATCTCCACAACTAGCCCTTATGTTTTGCAATCCTCATCCTCTATTCACCCATAACATTGGGTGTGCTACTCCTCGCATTTCATTTTTCATACTTCTCAATAGGTGCTTATTCATTATCATCAAAATGTGCTTTGACCCCGAATTTCACTTCTTGTCCAAGTGGGCACATGTTTGTTGTTTCGAATCACTCCATCGTTGACTTGGTTAAAATTCAACATTTGACCCGTGCTCTCCATGATATTTTCTTTGATGTTTTTAAAATTACCTTACAAATAAAACTCTAACAAGTTAGCACGAAATTAAAAGGTAAAGACAATACTATAGTTGCCCTTGTTCCGCTGTCCAAAGATGGATGCCAAACTATTTACCGTTATAAAGGTACAATTGAATTTATGTTAAGTGGTTTAAGAGCATGCGGCTTAGGTTGACCTTATAATGAAATAGCTGTATAATTTTAGGAAATATTTAAATGATAACAAGCGTAAATACTATAATAAAGAGGATAAAATATGGAACATGTATTATAATCTTGTAATATAGCCTTGATGATAATCATCAATGATCATGGAGCTATTGTAAAGCTTATGAATGTAGGTGTATTGTGTTTTATCAAAAATTATTGAATCTTCTTACTAAAAGCTAAGTGATTATTTGTAGAGTAATCTTGGGGGGGTCTTTCCTATATCTCTTCCCCCCCCCCCCCTAAAACACCTCTATTTGACCATAAAGTCTATAGTTTCATAATGACTGGAGAGAATCTCTACCACTTACATGATATATGAACCTATGATCTTAGCCTATCTTTATCTTGTTTGGCCATGATTCAACATCCATTCTTGTGTCTCTAGAGCTAGATGGTATTTATAAGCATGATACTGTTAATTACTCCTTGCAATATCAACGCCAAATACTTTACCAAATTGGATTTATTTTACGGGTATATTACAAAATGTTACTCAATATTACTTCTTTGATCAGTCACTCTTATAACATTTCACAATATCATTCATCCACCTATCTGAAGCTATTTTCACCCCACACAAAGTTATGAAAATATCTTGTGTCACAATTACTTTAAGTTGTCAATCAAAATAGATATTCAAATATTGGTGATCGTCCTCTACTACATACCAGGTACAGGTCCATGGGTCATTAAGGCAATATTTGCCCCTGATCATCTAACCTGATCTTGGACCAACCTTGTTCGATTGATGTTTTAAATTGTGTACTCTAAAGACCTCTATTAATTATAATTTTAGATTGTTTTAGATAAATAGAAGAAATAGGAGGTGTTTAATTAATAATATTCTCCAAAAAAATTATTAGCTGGTAGTCAGTTTGATTGTGATACTTGTTAGAGTTAAGCTTTCAGTAAAATTTTGAAACGTAAAATTCATTCGGTAAAAGTTTTTCTTAATTTGCAAAATACATAAAATTGAATTTTAACATTCATTCTTAAAGGTTAACATTAATTACTCATTTATATTTTTTACATTATAGGTTCTTGGAAGACACTTTCTTTTTGTAAAATTCATGAACCTAAAATAACTTTTATTTAATTATATATCTTCTATTTCAAAAACTTTACCTATAAATAGTGTTGCTTTTGATTGAAAGGGAAGAAATTAAAGAAAACACTTTCCCTTGAAAAATATTTGAGAGATATTGACCAAAAGATCAAATCACCAATTCAAGAATAGAGGAGAAACATTTTTGAATGGTACTTATTTTGTGGATTAGTTGAATCCTGAAGATAGAATTGTTACTTATTCTTCCGTTTTCTCATGGGAGAGAATCAAACTATGTTCAAGAAACATTTAATGTTCCTTTGAGCCAATCATGTTTTATTGTGAGTGTTATATAATTATCATCCTTAGTCTAACTATTTGAAGAAAGTTTTCTCTATGGCTCCTACATCAATATCAAATAGTGTTCCATTTTTACTTAATCCTAATTTTTAAATATTTGATGGAAAATATTTTTCTAAATGACATGAAAAGATGGAACTCTTTTTAATAAGGTTGAACTTAGCATATGTTCTTAAGAAATCTTGTCCTAATGCTCCTTGTCCTAAGGTAGTAAAAGATGAGGCTACTTTTATTAGAGAAAAAAAATTGTCAAATGGCAAGATGATGATTATTTATGTGATAATTATTTTCTTAAAGGAATGTACAAATAAATAATATGATCAATATTATATTAAGTGTAAATTTTCTAAGGAGATTTGGGATATTCCTCAAGCTATCTATTTGTCTAAAGAAGTAAGTATAAAGAAACTTTTTGTTTCAGACTATATGGAACTCCAAATGGTTGATGACAAGTCAACCAATGAACAAGTCCAAGTATCTCAAATTATTACTAATAAAATTTCTATATCTAGAATTTCTCTTAACAAAAACTTTAATGTTTGTTCTATTGTCTCAAAACTTCCTTTGACTTGGAAAGAGTACAAATGTAAACTCTTACACAAGAAGGAAGATCTGACTCTTGAGTAATTGTTGCAGCACTTGAAAATTGAATAAGAGACATGATATCGTGACAAAAATATTTTGAAGGAAACTGTCATGAAAGATCATGTGGTTGAAGAAAAATCATTCAACAAGGAACATAACAGTAAGAATTTTTCAAAGATAAATAAAAGTAAGAATTCCAAGCGTACGAGTGACAGTTTTAAGTTGAAAGAATATTATCATTGTCATAAAATTGGTCTCTATACATGTAATTGTAAAATTATTAAAGCTGAAAAAGAAGAAAGGAAAAGAAAAAAAAAATAAAAAGATGAACTTGTAGCAATGGTCACATACGCATTCTTAGTAGAAGATCAAGTGGATAGATAATTGATCAACTCGTCATACATAAGGTAATCAAAATTATTTTAAAATCTATTAATTGGGGGGGGCATTTTTATATGGAAAACTCATCCTCTGCTAAGGTTGTGGGAAAAGGAATTGTTCAACTGAAATTTAATTTTGGAAAGATGGTTACCTTGATGGAAATATTACATGTTCCTAATATTCTAAAGAACTTGGTGTCAGGTATGCTTCTTTCGATGCATGGTTTTAAAATTGTTTTTGAAGAAGACAAATTTATTTTTGTCTAAAAATGGAATGTTTGTTGGAAAAGGTTGTGCAACAAATAGAATCTTCAAACTCAATATTGAATATGAAAATCGCATGCACATCTTGGTCATCTAAATTTTAGATACATTCAACTTATGGTGGAAATGGATTAATTAAATATTGTGGAAAGAGTCATACTACTAAGTGTCTTACTTGTAATAAGTGCAAGATAACAAAAAAGCTCTTTAAGTCAGTTGAAAGAATACCTGCACTTTTGGAATTAATTCACACTGACATTTGTGAGATGGATTATCTTTCACATCATGGAAAGATGTTT
>JBDJHY010000014.1:5502586-5521513 GCA_039654485.1 Withania somnifera | reverse complement strand
TGATTTGTAGGAGTTCCATTAACATCGAATCTTCGACTTAATGGTTTGATCATCAATCAAAACATAAAGGGACGATTCTAGTGAACCAACCTTGGTCCAACAAGTAATTCTTCTGAACTCAGTATATTGGCTTATAAATCATCATCCCAGATATACTTTGCTGCATTATTGTCAAAATGAACATCCAATATTTTTCTACACTGATTAGACTGTTATATTTCTGAGACGCAATGAAAATATGCTTCAAGCTAGACCAGTCACTTGACTCATTTGATAAAACTTTGACCACAATGCACGTGGTTTCAAAGTTGGGTCCATGACTCGCAAATGACATAGCCTTTTCCAAAAGTTCCTTCTTTTCTGAAAATGACTTCAAAGGCCAACCTTTACCTTCTGAGATCCATAGAGAGTTGGAGAGAACATAAAGAAGAACGAGTGAAGATGCCTTGTCAAAATCTCCAGCCTTCTCTGTTATATCTGCTTCACGAAGAATATCCCCTTCCAGCAGCGCAATTTCTGCAGCTTCAGTGAAGTTTCCTAATTCTTCTTCTAACAGCAGCAGCTCATCAAGGCACCCTAGAGACTTCAAGAAATTGCGTTTTATGACAATTGAAGGGAAAGCTTTCACAAATTTCATCATGGAACCTCTGTCTTTGAGTTCAAAATAATTTAAAGCACAATTACCCAGGAACTCCTCAATTTTGTCAATTTCACTCACAATTTTCCCCACGTTACTACACTGAACAGCATCATGTTTCCAGTACTCAACATACTGCAAACCCAAGTCAAAACACTTTCCTTTGGTGCAAACTGATAAGCACTCCCAGAAATGATTGCCTTTTGCATAAACTCCTGCAGCCTGCTCATAGCATCCAGCCAGTGTAAAACATTCGGCAGATTTTATTAGTTCAGATTTTCCACACTTCTCCAAATAAATTTGTCCTGTGGATAAGATTAGCAGGTTAAACAGAAGATCAAAAACCAACCAGATAAGGAAACAACATTATTTAGTTATGATATAAGGTTACCATGATGCGAAGTAAGACTGGGAAAGTATTCTCTAATCATCAACTCAAAACACAGATAGCCCAAAAAGAGAAAAAAGAAATACAGGAGGGGATACTTGAAGTAAAAAGAATGTAAGCCAAGTAGTAAGTCCATAGAGGTCCTTTTTTATGACCTAGAAATCCATCTAAAGAAAACCCTTTGGGTGAACCACAGGCTTCTCCACTTAAATAATAGACATAATTCACTTGGCACATTACTTGAACTTAAACAAGTCCTTAGAGATTTACCTAGCAAAGAAGTACAGTTCATTATTCCTTCAGGGTCGTTTGGTAGATGGTATAAGAGAAAATAATCCATGTATAGTTTCGGTATTACTAATCTCTTGTTTGGTATACTTTCAACCTATGTATAACTAATGCAAGTATCAGTTATACACCTATGTTGTGTCATTCTATGTATAACTAATGCAATAGCAAATCATGGTATTAGAAACATCGAGGTTAATGTATTAATATAGTCAAAGACAATTTCCCCTGAAAATGTTCAAAGCTGCAGAATGTGGAAGGTAATTTTGTACACAAACATCTTTGCAAATATGCAATGCATGTTATTTGTAATACACCATACCAAACTGTGAACAAGAAATAATGTAATTCTTGAATTACTAATACACCTTATACAGCAATACTCTTACACACCCTATCAAATGACCCCTTAGAGATATGTTTTGTGATGTAAATTACTAGAGCTCAAAATTGGATACAAGTATTTGATAAACAAAAATAAGAAGATGTACTATAACATAAACACTAGAAAGGTTCAGAATTCAACAGTGAAAAAAAATGCAAAGCAAGGAAGCAACTCTTGAGAAAGTAAAAATAATTTTTACCTGCCCGTTCATACTCCCTTAAATCATAAAAACATTCGGCTGCCGACTCAAATCTTCCAATAGAGTCAAAAAATTTCAGCCGCATTGCGAAGATAGGTGCAAGCCTCTTTTGGATTTGAATCACGAATTTGCTCAGCAGCTTCCCTGAATCCAGCTTCCTTCGCCCTTTTCTCCCAATTTCGTTCTCCTGCTTTTTCGAAGCACGTGATTGCCATCTCATAGTTTTTTATGAAAAGAACTGCAAGATAACATCAAAGCACTTTATCAGGACAAATAATGCACAAAGACAAGCACAGCAACACAAGAATGAAATTTGAACAAATGAATTTGTTAACAGCATAAGACAAGGCAAATCAACTTGACCTTCACTCCCCTTGACTTCCACTCCTCTGGAGTGCTAGAGGTTTGCATAGCTTGCAAGTGAATCATCTATCTCCCTTCTTTCCACTAGAAACAACCTTCTCCAGTAGTCAAACATAGACTTGGAAAATTCTACTATACTCTCACATATCCATAACCTTTGTCTTGTTCAAGTGATAGCAACATAAAGCTGTTTTAGTTTAGAACAAAATAGAATGTGTCGTTCTTCACAGAAACATTGGAAGGATATGTCTACTACACCTTGATCTTTCATGAACTCATATACCACTCTCCACTGATTTCTAGGTGGCGATGACCCAAAAAAAATGTACAGAAGTACATCCTACAAGAGATCAAAGAAGGGAATAAGATGACAAAGGAGAATTAACAGAAAGGAGAATAAGCTTTAGCAGAGGATGTAATCTACTCAGCATGTTTTACAGTGTTTGAGCTCTTTAAACGACGCATTTTCAATATACCACTCTATTCGGGTTCGTTCGTTCTTCATTTGCCTTGATGCACATGGTTTAACAGGTTAACCAACCAATCTAACAACTAGACTTCAATCCCAAGCTAATTGAGGGCTATATGGATCTATCTTCATTCTCTCTATTCAGTCCATCTAATTCCAATACTTAATAACAACTCCTTCGGTATCAACTTATGTGCTTACTCCAATTTCATTCCAAAATTAAATAACTGCTCCCCATGTTTCAATTTATATGACTTACATCCCTTTTAAGATTGCTTCAAAACAAACACTACTTTATATATTAGTAACTCTTTCATTCCAACACCTCACATGGCATGACTAAGACTACAAGATTCAAAGAGAAGTTTAATAAATTTTACACATCTTTAGTTTAGGACCACGAGATTCAAAAATCTCTTATCCTCTTCAATTTTAAGCCCAATCAAACTAAGACACGTTAAAGAGATGGAAGGAATATATGTTAAGGCATGTTATGGGTCCTCTGAATCTGTCAACCGGAAGTAACGCTTGCTGTACCCTTATAATGTACTTCCAAAAGGATACCAGTAGATGGGATAAGTAAATGATCCATGTGCAAGAAGCAGTTATGAGGCTTATTTAGAAACTAGCTGGGCTACACCAAAAAATTTAACGACTATAATTAAAACTAAAATAGATTTGAATGACACTAAAACTGAAATCCCAAGAATAATATTTGAGCAAATTTAGGACTTCCCTGAAAGTCCAATCCCTTGCATTCAACAATGGTCAAAATAAGTGCTTGCCTTCCAATATAACCAGAGATTTCCTTCTTCGCGAATTCATCCCGCACTAAGATGACCTGCTCTGCACCAAAACCTGTTATTTTTTCTCCAATACTCCCCACTGTTTCCAAAAATAGTTAGAATTGCATTTTCATCAGCTCCAGGCTTTAACAACTTGGTGCCTCACCATAAATCAGACTTGTCGCTGGTTTCAACAAATCAACAGAGTGAGGGAAATAATGACAAAGCAAATCAATTACACTCTGTGCTAGTTTGAGTACACCGGCATGTGTCTGAAAGTTCTGAAGCAACTGAAAAACACGTGACAAATGTCCTGTCTTTTCTATCAGCAACTTCATCACCTTTTGAATCCATGACAAACTCAATATAGAATAGATTCCTAATGTCTTCAAACCTGAAATCTATCCCCCTAGCAATTGTTTGTGCTGTATCACCAGAGAAAACAAAGCCATCTTCAACATTCCTACAAATATATTTGAACAAGATTGTGAGATCTTGAACTTCGTCAATATATACAAAATCTACTTTGTCACCATCGAGATGCTGATAATTTAGCCGACTATGAAGATCATTCACTAAATCAGCTAAATCATATTCACCACGCTCATTCTTCATCTTTTCATAATCCTGAAAAACATCATATATTCTCTTTTTTCTGCATTTATAGAAGAGACTCGATGTTCGGACATAGAACTATAAGCCTCTTTGCTGACTTTCCCATCATGAAAATCCCCTGATTTTAACCCTCCTTTTATATAAGAAAGAACTTCAGCATACAGCCTTGAATGATCAAGATTTTTAGTCAACTGAGTGCTGAAGTGAGGCCAATACAAGCTACTGAAGCGGTCATAGTTGACCTCCTTCTCTCTTATGAAAGATCTTAGAGCAGCTGACCTCAAACTTCTGTCTTCAAACAGTCCCTACTTCAAATGGAACCTATCAAAGTACGAAGAACCTATGGTACAATCAAGCATCAATAAGAACTAGTGAAATGTGATCACAAGAGGGTATTTCATGTACTGAATGCTAATAAAAGAGTTTGGTATATCTCTAAACTGTGTCGCCCCATCCAAATCATCAATTTCAAGCAAACTGCTTTCTGCTGAGAAACTTCCACCACAAGCAAAGGTGCAAATTTAAGAATGCACACCTCAAAATTGGATAAAAACAAAAAGTTTTTTGAAGATCATAACCACAACACTAACTCTATTTGAAGAAAAACGTGTCTGAACTAGTAAATCATAATCACACCAAACAATATGCAATTAGAAATATGAAACCTACGACTTCCCCAGCTCCAAATCATTTAAACTAGCTCACCAAATTGTCAAATTTATGGAAAGAGTTGTTATAATGTGAATAACTTTACTACCCGCATTCTTAACTTGTTTATAGAGCTGAATGAAATTTGGAAATGCAAACACTAAGTGTTAGTAAATGTTAAGAACATTGACTTTGGTAGGTTGCAATTTTTCTCTGACAATAAAAGATTTAGGAAGGTAAAGGAGCAGAAGACTTTAAAAAAAGTACCACTGAGTAATGCTTATGTCTTGGAATATTACTAGCATCTGTCACCATTTGCGGAATTCAGATAGCGTAAATGAACTACCTGCTGCTCAAAGATCACATCATTTTCTCATTCATTCATACAACTATCCAGTCGTTTTTCCGCTAAAAGATCAAAGCACCTTAAATTTGTCAATTAATTTGGGAAGAATTTTCTAGAATAATTAAACTTCATTCCAAACATCAACAACCATGGCAAGTAGCTCTCAGTAGACATACACAAGTACAGAACAAGCAAGCATATAATTAATTGTTACAAATTGTTCCAATAGCCTAGAAATCCCCAATGGCCTAGCACACGAAGTGAAACTCGGTGGAGAATGGGCAGACTTAAAGGCCAGGCCTTTGTGTGCAACAGGGTTCGAACCCCTGACATGCACCTAGACGGGATCACACTTGTTGCGCTTACCCCTTGACCAAAGCCTTAAAGCTATAACTAAATGTTCCATAATTTTTAGTACATAATATCCAACAAAGATTATTTTGGTATATTTACACCAAGGTTTCATTAGTCATAAAGGATCAAGCATGCAACTAATTAAAGCAAGCAGCCCCAGTAAACTCTCTGACAACAAGATCAGATCTCACCTTTTCAACTGAGAAATCTGCTGTTTCACAGCATTACGAAGTTTAGGACTAACTGTTACGTAAAAGCTGGCACAAGGTTTCCCTGCTAGCCTCTCCTACACATTGAATATCTTCATTTACTTCCCCTTCACGGTGATTTACTTCTTTCTTCCCTGCTTTATTTAATCCTTCAACAGAGCAGTGATGTTGTTGCTCCTTTTGCAATAACTTCATGGTCAAAACTGTTGTTTTCCCCATGCCCGAGCGACCAAGGATGAAACTGCTTCTACTATATTGGAATATCTCCCTCTCTTCATTAGTAAATTCAAAAGGGAGATCCAATGCTTCACCATGGTGATCAGAGAGCAAATGATTGACAACACCAGATGATAATGAGTAAAACTTCATTAATAACAAGCTTTCACTGACTGCTGGATTTTCAACATAACTTCTACCATCTACCGCACCAGCTGATTCATGATTCCATTGGCTTGCAGCAATACTATTTACTGACTAATCTCCCGATAAAGCTTCCAACTCTTTGGAACTTCCAAGTCCCTGGACAAACGGGAGAATGTTAAATAAAATTTACAAGAAGCAATTGCAGTTCATCATAATATTCAAATCTATAGAGCAGAAAGAACCAGTTTACCCCTCAAGACACTTCTCCTTGCAAAGATTGATGAATTCATCAGTGTACATAGAACATATGTTATCAAGACGTTTCAACAACTTGCCAACCTCCTCCAAGGGAAACATATACCAAACCCGTTGCACTTGAGAATAGGTGGATTCTTTCTGAATATCAATAGAGCAAACGACATTCCCACCTTCAACCTTAAATTGTTTTACAATTTGGGATGAGCTCCGAGAAAATGAATCCACATTCTTTCTCTTCGGACGCCATCCACTAGCCAGCTTAACCAGAAGATTCATCACAGACTTCCTCAAGCGGGAGGATGTTAGCTTTCCAAATGATTTTCAAAAATTTTCACTGAAGAATACCTGAGCAACCATTTGGAAGACAATACACTAAGATGACCACATAAACTCATTAGTACAGAAACCTAAAGAACGAATTTAAATGTGCCAAAACAATTAACCAAATTTTAGCACCTTCAATGAGTGAAGCTGTCACTAAGAAAGAATAAACATATAAAATGGACAAAGACAGATGTTTGCATGGACAGTAGCTGATGTAAGTAGAACACATTTAACATAGAATTATAGGTGCACCAAGAGGAAGAGCAGCGGTACTGCTAATGCAAGATGTTACTTAGAAGTGAAACACAACTTTTCCAAATAAAGAGGTGAACCATAAGAAAAAGAACATGCATAACCCATTGATGTATCAAACATACTACATGAACAACAATCAGAAGTGAGCGGAAACACGTGGTCCACCTATGACAATAAAAGCAGGTATAGCAATCCAAAAATGAAATACTTTATCTCTAGCTAAAAACATCTGAGGATGAGGATGAAAATCAACTACTAAATTTCTTCACACTTTGCTCACAGCAATTAACAACTCTGAGCAACACAAAATAAGTATATATTTTTTTCATGGAAAAGGCCTTAACAAATCACACTTCAACTTCGATATACAAGAAAAAAAAAAAAAGAATGTTGCAAACCCAACATTCAAGTGCTTGAATGCTCATGGTGCCATAAATTCATTATAGTTGGACATTAACTGACCTATGCCATATTAAACTACAAAGCTTTACTTAAGAAAAAAGATTAATGTAAAACAGCCAAAGGCAACCTATGGACTATTTCTCTGTGAATGACACAATTCTAAAATTCACAAAGCAAAAGAACTAAAGTACAAGATGTACCTTCCATCTTTGAGATTTGAAGACAATATTACCCACATTAAGTAAATCATCCAGATGATCATATTCTTTCTTAACATCTACAATTGTTGTCCTCATGTCATTGTCGTCCTCGGCATGAAAGAAGCACTGACGATCCTTGGCGTCGAGAACTAATGCTTCCCATACAGAGCTTCTCTTAAGTAATGTTAGCTCATTGCCAAGAATCCATAGGCAATGCCTACCAAAATAAAACCTTGAAACGTCAGCTTAGAAGAAATAAAGAGACAAATGTGATGAAACAGAAAAAATGATTAATCCATACCGAGCCCTGGTCAAAGCAACATTAGTCCTTTGAAGACTAGACAAAAAACCATTTGATCCGCCTGAATTGGATCTCACAATAGATATTATTATGATATCTTCCTCCCCTCCCTGAAATCCATCTACTGACTTCACCTCAACTTCAACACTCTCAAAGTTATCATACCTCTGACCAAGTTTACCTTGTATGGCCAAAACTTGTGCCACATAAGGTGATATAACACCAATCCTGAGTTTCTTCCTGGAGCCTCCAAGCTGCAAACAACATATAGAAGAAGATAATAAAAGCCAAAACAAAAAAATGGAAAAGCATTTAAGTTGCAAAGAACCTCCCACCCATGCAAACCCAATTAAACATTAATCAAGAGAGCGCCAACTTAATATTTGCAAGAGTGCATTCACACAAGGAAACAACAAATCAAGTTGTGCATATCATTCAATCAAGTATCCTAGTGGAGATTTCGCACTCAAAGACTTGAGGACAAAGACCAAGTATAAAACTTGGGTCATTTGGTGTTCTTCATTAAAGATTCTTGCACAATCACAATGTTGTTTCAGATCATGTGGTTATTAAGCAAAAAGTAAGAAGAGAATTTCATGAAAAATTCTAAGATTGTAGGCTTCATCAGTACAAGTATACCTTTAAAAAAATTATGCACTGTCTTCATCAATAAGGCCACCTTAACTATATTCCTTCTACTGTGTCCAACATCATCCATTTCTTCTTTACCCAATGGAACATTTATAAAGGAATACGGGTCAAAACACCTTCCTGGAAGATATCTTTTCTCATATGTTTTATGCTTTACATCAGGGGCATCACAAATTTTTTATGGTAGAAAGTTGAATTTGGGAATTGGCTGATTGATGGATGCATCCGGTACTGTTTGTTAAGCAAGTGTTTGGAATGGCCCAGTGGTCGCCTGGAATAGACAAAAAAATCAACAAAACTCGGTCTTTCAAACAGGCTCCTTCCAAAGCCAGCTTCTTCAGAAACCTATTAGTTACAGAATTGTGTAAAAAAAAAAAAAAACAAAGTGACAAGATATCAATTGAACTTCCAATTCCTCTAAACAGCATGCACAAAAAAGCAGAAAACTGCTGCGGGCAGTTGACACTCATCGCCCACCAAAACAGTATGCCTCAGATGTGGTAGCTGAAAAGGAATGACAGATTCACACTCCTTCAATTGGGCGGCTTCATCAACGACTAATAAGTTAAATGGCTCCATATCCAGTGAATGAAGCTTATAAGAACTAGAAGCAGTGCAGAATACTAAGGAAGCATTTTGCATACAGAACTCCCTAATCAATCCTTACTCATTGCTCTAGGAAGATTCAGTTCTCCGAGAGATTGGAAAATATCTTTCAGTAGAAGAAGGCACTGGCTTCTTAAACAGGGTAAAGACAACACACCCAAAAATGTGTCGGAAGAGACTTCAATTGTTTGTTGACATGAAAAGAGTATCTCCTGTTCTTTAGTTCCAATGTTCTCTTGAAATAGCATTCCCTCCAAACAATCAAGTAGGGAGACAAGGCATAGCATTTTTTCAAAATTCACCTCCCAAAGAAAACATACTGGTAGATGATTACGGAATAGAAGCGTGCATCTTTTCAAAGATGAAGCTGTAGAATTGAACCGGTTTCTAGCGTAATAAATCAATGAGCTGATTTTTTCTTTTCCTTCTGAGATTCCTCTTGATCAGCAAGTTCCTTCAGTTTGATCAACTCAGTTTCAACATATATGTCATACTCAGAAACACAATCTTCAAGAAACCCGATCATGGAACTTATACAGTGTTCCCAACCAGTCACTGGTCCAAGGCACTCCACCAGCCTATCAACACGATAATCAAGGTAAATGTCCTCAATATCTTGATCAACTTTTAGCTAGTCCTTATTCCCAAACAAGAGAATATCTCCCAGAGGACAAAGGATATCCATTTCTGCAGAACGATTTTTAGATGACTCACTGATCAGTGTAACCAACTGCGAAGCTACCTGTGTTATTGCTACATTTGTTGGGGAACAAGTAAGCATTCTATACTTCATTTCCAATAGTATGAAGAGCATGACGCTCGTTGTCTTAGTCTTTCCTGTACCGGGTAGTCCCCATATGAGTTCAACTGAAGGCTTGTGGATACACTTCAATGAATCAAGACAGGTCAAGATTACATTAGCCTGGGAATCATTCAACTTAGACAACAGATTGTTAACAACTTCTCCAGATAGTCCATCATTAATGGATGCAGAACAAGCGTCGCATTTATCCTCTTTCTACACGCAAGACAAATGTATTTTCATTCTCAAAATGAACTAAGTGAAACACATACTCTAAATACGAAAATACAAGCATACAGACCAAATCCATATGTACACTCTAAGGGAAGAAAACAGCCGTTGAGGTCGCATCCGGTAAAAAAGAGCATGTTTCAATTTTTTTTCCAAGATTGACAAGGAATACATAGTTTTTTCCTTTCAGGTCTAAAAGAAACAATACAGATAATAAGTTATCAAAACCGTACAATTAGTAGACTGTTGTGGTTCAACATTGTGGTGGTAAACTCCGGATGTGCCTCCACACTGAGTCATTACATAAAGGCAGTTAGGGGGGTAGTAGAACCAGGTTATGTCTATTCTAGGGATAGCCCATCATAGGGGCATTACAAAAAGGAGAAACTGGAGAGGTGACTGTCTGTGCGACTAGGATTAGTAGAGTACATATTGTTTTCAACCGCTTAAGAGCTCATAGCACATTGTTTAAGAGTACTAATTTTCAAAAATAGAGAGTAAAGATTTAGAAATAGGAGAAATGCAAGATAGGTCAGTCATTTCCAACCCAAAAGACCAGTGAATCAACATTAAAAAGGTTTTGGTAAAGAACATTTATTATACAACAACAACATACCTAGTATAGTACCACTAGTGGGGTCTGGGAAGGATAGTTTCTTATACAAAAATATCTGAAAACTAACCCATCAATAAAAAGACGAAACTTATAAGATATCATCCAGCTGTTGTAAATCAAAGAATTAAAATATTACTTGCATTATAGTAACATCATCACAAGCAACACGTAACTTTTCCAAACATTCATACACTGTCATTTTTGTTTTTAATTTCTGAAAGAATGCTACCGTCTTCTCTGCATGTATTTTTTCAGTCATACTTGAGCAACAAATCCATCAGACATTAACGTGAAACATAATTTCATCAATCACTTCACACCAAAGAGGCATCCAACAATACAAACATATTATACTTTATATGCAGCCAAATATCAAAATCTATATTGCTCTTATTCTCTAACAATGTTGTACCCATGTTAGATCCTTCAAAGAATGCACTACCCTTGGAGGATCCAACATGTACTCGACAACATTTTTGAAGATTCCGAGCAACATATACAACAATCAAGGATATCGCATTCGTTTATGATCTAGGATATATATAATAAAGACGCCAAAAGGCAGGGAGTCTCTGGATGATGCTTCTAAGAGAAAGTAAACCAGAAAGATTAATTACCTCAGGCCCACTGCACAGAAATTTCTTAATAATGTTCAAATTCTTTCTCATTCCCAGTGCACGCCATATTCTCTTACTTGGTATCACATTTACCAAATACACTATACTGAACAATTTTTGCATTCCGTCAGAAATCTCAACATCTCTAGCAACTTTCACTTTAAATCTAGTGGATGCACTTAAATCATCATTTTCATTGTCACTGATGCTAGTTACAGATGCAAACGTCCAATTCCATCCGAGCAGTTGCAGGTCAGAAGCAGTTTCGGGTTTAGCATCTGAGATGATGAAAGTATCTACAGGCAACGTTCGATAAGGCTCCTTCCATCAGCAGATAAATTCCTCCACTAGTCAACCTGAACATAAAACATAGTGATCCATACGGTTTCTCACCAAAGGAGATCAATTCACCAAAAGGTGCTTTGTCTATGACTTCCAAAGAAGCAGCAATATCTGCTCGCATCTCTTCCAGTAAAGGGAAGGCATCGTTCCCAGGTAATGATCCACTGATTCAAATGATTCTGGAATGTTTTCCACCTACAAAAACTTCAAGTACATGAGAACAAAGTACTTATCCTGGAACTATGGGAAGACATGCATCCCATTAACTAGTTGGTAGCAATATATATATATCTTCTTTAAGGCTGAGATGGTTTGACAAATGCACCATTTACATGGGGCTAAACAAGCAACTCATTCTCTTTAAAGCTCCAAAGCAATCAAATCTTTTAAAAAGGAAAAAGGTACTTTAAAGGTGAGAAACATTCATGGTGGTTTAGGTATGGGCAAACCATTTTTCCAATTTTAAGTTCACATTTTCTTTAGAAAAACAAGTTCCTTAAAAGTAAGGAAATGACTTCCCAAAACTTAGCAAAATCAAGTTCCGCAAGTGGCATTCCACATGCCCATCCTCCATAGCCCCATTCCCACCACCCCCACACCTTACCTCCATTCTCCATGGTGTTTGCCTAGATTATATACAATTAACTTGAAACAATATTTTCTGGTTACACACCAAACATGATAAAATAAGTAAGAAAATCATTAATTTCTCCGAAAAACATTACCAAAAAAATATTTTGGGGAAAGCATTTTCCTTCATACCAAAGAAACCCTTAGAGAAAAACAATCAAGAAAATAGGCAAAAATATATTCAATTCTTAGACATGTTAAATGATAATTCTCTCTATCCTTTCTTTTCACTAAACCAGTAGATGAGTGATAAAACTCTTAATCATCAAGAATATCATACGGAAACAATGTATTCAGAGCACAAAATGATTAGATACCAATGCAACTTAATGACGTATATATAACATCTAGGGGAAATCCTTATTTTCAAATAGCAAGCAAGCTTTTGTGCAAAACATCAAACAACAACATACTCAGTATAATCCCACAAATCGATTTTAGAGAGGACAGGGTGTACGCAGACTTATCCCAGGTAAAGAAGTTGTTTCTGAAAGACCTTAGCTCAATTAATGCAAAGCATCAGACATGCAGCATTTTCAATAATTTTGGCAAATAATCCCAATCACTATACTTCTTAGGATACCAAAATGCAAAAAAATTTATAGATCATGTTGAGCCTATACCACAGGCCATGAAGTGGAAACTTAAAAAAAAAAGGGGATGGCCAACTTGTTGGAGCTTGACTGATAATACAGAGAAGGTCTACCTATTCATTTATCGGACATATAGGCATGAATGACGTGCTTCTCAATAAATATGAATTAGCACGAATAATATACCGAGTATGTAAGGAAACTAAATAACTGAAGATCCTATTATAAATGCTAAAAGTAATCAGATAAGGAGTCAAAGGAAAATTAAAACGTACTTACCTGCTCATGACTCAAACCTTACAATCAGTATCATAATTAGTTGTGCAATCAATTTAACTTACCTATGCTTGAATTGAAGTTATAAACTACTAAATATAATCGGAGGAGAGTATGCAAGGGAAAAAAAAGAAACCATTAAATTAAAATTGAAACCTTAATATAATAGAAGATGAAATAGAAGAAATACCAAATTTCCATCCATAACTACCCAAAAACAACGTCAGCTCAACACTACCTTACCTTCCTATACTCTGGGCCTTATAAGAACCACAATCTCGACCAGACATCACCTTAAAAACTCAATATATAGCTCCCTAGAAAAGGTGGATGATATGTATACAATATAATAAAAAAAAAAATACAAAAGGTCAACCCTGTAAAAAATAATTATGATTTTATAGGCTAACGAAGAATACAAGCTCAACCTTGTCAGAGACCTTCACGGCCTTACAAGCTAACAAAATAGAAACCACACTACCTGTGTAGTTGGTGCACTCCCATTGTTCCTAACTAAAAACACACAAAGACCAAAAGTTTAATTCTCAAACAACAAAATACATGTTTCTAATACAAACCATGCAACAATAATCAAACAATAACCTAATTGAATCTCATAAGCAAGGAAGGTACAAATAGAAAATAAGACCATTTTCTTGGGACCCCATAAGCCCATCAGGTGCACAATCAATAGATATACCCATATCAGTAATTTCTTTGCCACCTAGGCAATCGTACATCTCATTAGCCCCTTGAGCACTCTGCACATAGTCCTGAAGGTAACCGAATATCTGAATAGCCTCAAAGGCATATATATATATATATATATATAGCCCCAAAGAAAAATTTATATCTATATAGCCTCGAATGCGATTATATATCAAAATAATCCCTCAAGGACTCTGTATTTGGAACCCAAGGCAATTACTATCTTCTAATAGCTCACTAAGAATTAATGTAGCTCAGTGGCACACATAGACCTATTAGGTATCACATATCCCTTTTAGAGTAATGACCCTTTAGTTATTTTAGTGTTTCTGCACTTTCTTGTATCTTATAACTTTTCTGTAGCAGTTTCAAGTAATTCAAGATTTTCTAGGACTAGTGATTCGGTGCTCGGGCCATTCGTGACGTGTCCTTATTTTATAGCCTTAATTTGGAACATTATTGACTTTAATCAATATTCTTAGCAACAAGATTTGAATTGAATTCTGACAGTTCCATTAGCTCCGAAATATAAATTTTGGTCTAAATAAACACTTGATTCAGGTTAAGGATCTTTCATTGTCAGTTCATCTTGTTTGACTAGACAACAGTTAGTCGAGAGATGAAGATTAACTTCGGTAAATTTTTAATAATCGAAAAGTCAGATAAAAAATTTAACTGTGCTATCAATTCTGGAATGTTGATTTCTGGGTAGGTAGTTCATCTAAACTCATTTGGAGTTCTTGGTTGGAAATCTTGAAGTTAAGGCCTAATTATGACTTGGGTCAACACGTTTGATGCTCGGGTTCTCAAACCCAAATTCCATCAATTCCGTTAGTGTCATGACCCAATTTCTCAAGTCATGAGAGAGCCTACATCCTACCATAGGAGAACCACTGAAAAAGCATACAAGACATGAATATAAACTAAATACGGATGATAATACATAAATAAAGGACAAAGATAAATGAAACTCTAAAATAAGTCAGTAACAAACCCAAACCTGATATCCAGTACACGAGCCACTAAAACAAGAGTACAACGTATAAAAACAAAATACAATATCTATCTCAAAGTCAATACCAAACTAGGATATATACAGAAAGTTAAAAAATACGCTCAGGGCGCCAGAACCCATTATCTTTCTCAGCAATAAGATATTAGCACGAATCCTAAATCAGCGTAGACCACTCATACTCGAATTTGCACCAGAAGATGCAGAAGTATAGTATGAGTACCAAAAGCAACGAGTACCCATTAGACATTATAGGCCGATCGGGGATACATAAGAAATGAAAGCAATAAATAAACAAATAAGGAATACAAGTCACATAAGTCAACAAGTAGAGAAGATAAAGGAGCTAGCTAACAGGAAACGACAGATAAATATCCTATATAACTAGCCACTAACAAAGAAGGTTCAAGTAAAACAAGGAGAGAACGTATTTGGATCCATGGTCAACTATCAATGAAGAAAATAAGTAACATATATGAAAGTATACCGATAACCTTAACAACAAAAAAGGGAGAATAGATACAACAACAAGTATATCAACATGGAAAACATGATAGCGAGTCCAGCAGATATAACTCTATTCCATAACAGTAAAGTAGAATAGTAATAAGTAAAAGAGAGTCTCCATGACACCCTGTAATAATGAGAGATACAAATAAGTAAATCTCACCCACTGACATCCCATATTACGAGAAGGTACATATAAGAAAACAAGTGCGGAAAGTAACACATACATGAATGCAAATGGTACTGGTTCATATGAAACACAGTTGTGCATTCTCCCTTCCAATACTCGTAGGTCCGGCAGGCGAAACCCATGGATGGAATTTTTGTATACCCAAAATCATAACGTATACCCCTCCCCCAGTCATATGCATATCAGTTCCGGGTCTACAGGGTCCATGGAGAAACTCCCAGCATACCATATCAATAATTATTTGAATCTGAACTTTAATCTCATAATATCAATGTATGAATGAATACCTGAGTTTTCCCAGGTCTAAATCAGTATGATATCAAACTAGATGCTTGTGATTCACCAAGTCTCAAGCTGATATAAATCATCAATGTAGGTCGATCGGGCTTTACCGAGGCCAAATCAGTATGAATAATCAATGTCTAGCGCTTGGGCTTCACTGAGTCTAGTAATATCTCAAAATAGTGATTAAGTAAATATTATCCCATTTATCATAAAAAATTGTTAAACATAAGACAAATGCTCACTTTAATCTCATAATACTAAAAACGAGACAACAAGGCCATGCAAGGTTTCAAAATCAATGATATCGAGCTCTTATCCATTAAAAAGTAGAAACCAATGTATAAAAACCAGGTTTCATGATGATAAGCTCAACCAACAAATAATATCTCAGGAAAGTCCGACATCCTTGTATATCTTCAATAACTACGACAAGCATAACCAGCCAAGTTGATGTTCGAGACTCACAGATATTCCTAATTACCCATCATCTATGTTCCTGAGTCTATCAAGACCATTTAGGGTCATAGGGTAATTATCATTGTGAATGCATCAATAATACGGTACTAAGATGAAACTCAGTACCCATACCACGCTGAATTGCTCTCCAAAAATAAGAAGTAAACTGGGTACCGCAATCATAGATAATAGAGACAGGTATGCCATGATATCTAACCACTTGTTGAAGATAGATAAAGGCTAAATTCTTTGCACTATAAGTTGTATGAACCAGAATAAAGTGTACAGAATTGGCAAACCTGTCAACAATGACCCAAATCGAATCGTGGATGCAAGTAGTCCTAGGCAAGCCTAAAATAAAATCCATAGTAATCCGTTCCTACTTCTACTCAGGATTAGGAAGTCTCCCTTGGATGGATGGAACAATGGGAACTGTAGGCCTTAAAAAGAATCAAATGAATAAAATTATCAACTCTAGGTACATAAATACGGACCCCATATCTCAAAATACCATCAGAACCCAATGAAGCTCTATGGGACTCACCACGCAACAACCGGTCATGAATATCAACCAAGGAAGGATCCTCAAATTGATGCCACTAGATCTGATCAATCAAAAATGAGTGGTCCTCAATACTAGAAAGAAAACGACCCAAATTTGAAATCTCAAGTTTTACCACTCGGTTAGCTAAAGACTGGATGTCTAAAGCTAATGGCCTTCAGAAACTAACAAGGCTACCAAGCTACCCATACTCACCGCCTTCTAGCTTAAGGCATCGACAACCACGTTTGCCTTGCATGGATGGTACAAGATAGAGATATCATAGTCCTTAAGAAACTCAATAATCTGCGCTGACGAGGGTTAAGCTCTATATGACTCATGGTATAATGAAGTGTATGATTATTAATGAAGCCTCTCACAATGGAATACATATAAATATTGTTACCAAATCTTGAGCAAAAAGACTACCGCAGACAACTCCAAGTCATGGATGGGGTAGTTACACTCATGAACCTTAAGCTGCTTAGAAGCATAAGCAATCACACGACCCTTCTTCATTAGAACACAACCTAGACTAATACCAAAAGCATCAAAATAGACGGAGAAACTCTGACCCTCAACCGGCTAGGTCAACACAGGAGCAGAAGTCAATATAGTCTTAAACCTATGAAAAGATGTCTCAGACTCATCAAACCACTTGAAAGGAACAACCATTCTAGTCAATCTAGTCAACGACGCTGCTATGAATGAGAACAAAATAACGATAATATACAGTAATTCCAACAAAGTTATGCACCTCAGTAGGAGTAGTCGGTTTAGAACAGTCACAAATAGCTTAAATCTTAGTTTGATGCATAATAATACCCTCTTTGGACACCACATGTCCAAGGAATACAACTGACTCAAGCCAAAACTCACATTTTGAGAACTTGGAAAAAAGTCAATGATCTTTCAAGGTTTGAAGAACAATCCTCAAATGGCACTCATACTCTTCTCTACTCTTTGAATATACCAATATGTCATCGATGAACACAATGACAAAAAAATCAAAATAGGGATGAACACACGGTTTATCAAATTCATAAAGGCTGCAACTGCATTAGTAAACCCAAAAGACATCACAAGAAACTCATAATGACCATACCATGTCCTAAATGCTGTCTTTGGGATATCCTCAGTCTGAATTCGCAACTGATGGTAACTTTACCTTAAATCAATCTTAAAAAGAGGAACCCTAAAGTTGGTTAAACAAGTCATCAATACGAGGCATCAGGTACTTATTCTTCATAATCACACCGTTAAGATACCTGTAATCAATATACATACGTATAGATCCATGTTTTTTCTTCACAAACAGAATAGGAGCACCACAAGATGAAACACTAGGACGAATAAAACCCTTATCTAACAAATCCTAAAGTTGAGTCTTAAGATCTCTCAGCTGGGCAGGTGCTATACGATAACGTACAATAATGGGCCTATTCTGGGCTCTAACTCAATGCCAAAATCATTGTCTCACTCAGGTGGTAGGCCAAGGAGGTCGGTCAGGAATCCATGAAGATACTCATTGACAATAGGTATTGACTCAGGTTATCGACATCAAAACTAACATCTTTAACATGTGCAAGGTATGCTAAACAACCACGAGATACTAAGCGACTAGCCTGAATGTAAGATATGATCCCATCGGTACGCGACTAACCAAATTTGCCATATTACTGGGGATGCACCAAGCACAGATAAGGTCTTTCTCTTAGCATAACAATCCATGACTGCTCAATGAGGGGAAAACCATTCCATTCCTTCTATCACATCAAAATCAACCATATCTATTAATATCAAATCAACCTAAGTCTTAACATCCCCAACAATCACAAAATAGGATCTCAACACACGATCCACAAGTAAATAATCACCTACAAAGGAGGACATAGATAAATATGTAGGAAATGATTTACTAACCATACTCAAACACGAAGTATAATAAGAAGACACATAAGAGAAAGTAGAGCTTGAATTTAAAAAAGCCAAATCTGGATGATAACACACAAAAATAGTACCTATAACAACAATATTAAAGGCCTCTGCATTAGGTATATCTGACACAACATAAA
>JBDJHY010000014.1:5488807-5502486 GCA_039654485.1 Withania somnifera | reverse complement strand
TTTTTGCCGAACCACTATAAATTCCTTGTGTTCCTTCTGTCAGTTTTTACCTTCTTGCATTATCCGAAAAAAAATTGAAGAAAAAGTCACCACACTATTCAACCCCTCCCCCCTTCTAGTATGGTTAATATACTCAACATCTTTGACCTTCATGCCCAAAGTTACAGTTTCCAGGCACTAAATCCTGAATTCTATGAACTAGGGTTTTTATTCCAAATATACTCTCAATCTTAATAGAGTTTCTGTATTATACATCATCCATATAAAGCATATTTGAATGGTTTATCATGTTTTCCTTATGGTTTTAATTTCATTAAATGTATCGTAATTTTGTGCATGAATTTCATATTTTCTCAACCTTTACCGTAATTTAAGTAAATTATGCATGAAATATCAGATTACAGGATATTTTAGCATTATGATTACAATTTGATCAGACTCAATTTTTAGTAGTATGATTAGCTTTCAGAGTTTATGATTAAGTAACTAATATGATCTTTGAATTAATCTTATGCTTTACAGTACATTATTTGAGTCGTTAATTAAGTTACATATTTTAGTATTCAATTAAGTTGCATATTTTAATATGTTAATTAGTATTGAACAAATTTGAGTCACTCACTCATCGGAAAGGTTCAAAATTATATCCCAAGACTATGTACCATAGTAGGATCGGATCACTCACCCGCTAGATAGGGTCAAAACCTGAGTCATTGAGGGTTCGGTTTATACATCTATCACGGTTAGTTTCAACACCTCGACAAGTGTTAAACAGATCTCCCAATGTAAATTAATACATTGGACATCATGTGCTTACATGGTGTTATTGGTGTTTATGAGAAACTCTCGTAGTATCAATATTTTGATAGTTTACATTTATCAATTTTCATGATCTCTACAATTATAGTGCATGTTTTAGTTATTTAGTATGTATGGCCCATTAGCTACTAGTTACAAGTATTTTTTTCCTGTATATTTAGCTTTGTACCTTATTTTCATGCAAAGTACATGTCGTCTCATTTCAATTTTGAAATTCCAACTCTAACATTCTTTGTAAAGATGTTTTACATGATGCATGCCTACATATTTAGTATATCATATGGCAATAACCTTGTACTTTTTTGTGCTACATTATTTTATAATATAGATTCAAGCACTCCATCCACACTCATTGATTATTTGGATTTAAATTCAGCAGTACACTAGAGGTAAGTCCTTATCCTTAGGGGATCATGCCAGACTTTTATAGTTTATTTAGTGTAGTTACGCTTGGGGTCATTTTTGTATTTTCGTAATTCCCTCGTAGTTGAGCGTTATCATAACCTCCCAAGTCATTTGTGGCTTCTTTGAGCCCTACTTAGTCTATACGACCCCGAATCTTCAAAAATAACGGGTACCCAGTAGGCATCATAAGTCAACCGGTCAAAAGTAAGCATAAGAAAGGTAAAAAGCGATCACAAGCAAATATGGTAACAACACGTAATGGACAAACATAAAAGGGGATGTCTACAACAATATTTACTAAATACGGTAAAATATCAGCTATTAGTTCGTGTAAAAATAATGTCCTAAGTCACAGACAAATCGTGAATAACAGGAAACGTACCTGGAGCTCTAATATAACCCACACAAGAAAATACCTGCAAGAGAATATAAAACCGATTTTAAGCTAACAACAAGTACAAAAAATGTACGAACAATATCTACTAGAGATAGAAAAGAGTAAATAAAGTCTACTAGTAACCGAATCGGGTTGATATCTTATACAAACGGTAGGTATAATTAGGCAACCAAGTAACCCTAAAGGTACTCCCTCTGTATATCCTGAAGAGTACAAATCAATGCATAGGGATTCAATGCAAAAGGGTGCTGAAAAGTAAATAGTGCTCATACGCAACCTTTTCAGTACATCATTCTGCTAGGAGTGTACCCGTAGAAGCTTTTCTGTATACTTAACTCTCCTACTCCAGTATACCCCTCCCCCAGCTCATACCTAGTAGTAGTACCTCAAGCATAGCCACCCAATGTCGGAGGGCTTGTGGAGGGATCTAATCCCACATAAAATCTTCATAAAAAGGCCAAATAATGGTATTGTCATCAAGGAATAAATGTCAAATCTCGGGCCTAACGCGTATACATATCTCAATGAAAAACTCAAGTCTAGCCAGGTGTTTAAGCAAAACTGTAGTAAAACTTCAATTATTGTCATAAATACAGTACCCAGAAATTAAAGTGACAGTGGAAAAATAGATCTGGTAAGGCGATAAAATAGCTTTATACTACTACCAAAGTCGTGGATACATTTAATGTATAAGAAATCATTTTTCGATTATTACTCTATAAAAATCAAGCTACCTCCTAAAATACTAATGCATGCTCGCAACATAGAATCAACCAATAGGTAAACTAGTCTAAGGCCATCCACTAGAATCCAAGGATGGCTGCCAAGCCCTAGTCAAAAGTTATATCTTCTCCTAGCCCAACTATGTCCTGAGCCACGAGTAATATCACTAAAGATGTTACAACTGCCCAAAGAACGCCCATTAGGAGCTAAGTACACACCCATACAAGAAAAAACATTAAGTTATCACGACTCAGGTCAATACAATGCATTCCCAAGATCGCACCGGGCTAGGGTACAACATTATCACACAGGGCCACTAACTATCTGTCAAATCCATATCCATCTATCTAAAGCTTAGTAATCGTAGACGTACTAATCACACGCAATATCCCATATAAAACACAGAACAATCAGTCTGCCTAGATCGACTCTAAAATCACCAACATGAACCAATGGATAGCTACTAAGATCTAACCACTAGTGAAATCCCCTCCCTAACCTCAACTACATTCCAGTGATGGTGTGAATCACGTAGGTAGGGCCTCATAGCCCCAGGGATGAATAACAATAATAAAGCCATCAAGTACAATCATATGCCAAGGCTCCAAACTAGTAACCCAATCCCGAGCTGAAAATTTACCAAGTATATACAATACTAATTACCCAATCTGAAGGAATTAAGTCCTAGCCTACCTGGATTCGGATGGCAACCTCGAGAAGTACGTTGAGATATATGAAAATCACGAACAAGATTAAAGTCGTGCAAGGCTAGCAAAAACATAACCTACACGTCAGGATGAGTAAAAATAAGACTCATATTGCTATATAAATAGCGGGGCCGAAATTCAAACTAAAAAGAGGACCGTGAGCCCTCGTAGCTCGAAAAAATAAAATATTTATACCACCACTAGAGCACAACTCATAGATCGTGTGGTACAAAATAGGTCTCAAATCAACGGTAGAAAATGAAGAGACATGCCAGAAAAGTCTATACAATATAAAAAACTTTATAATTAAAAAGAAATCAAGAAATTACCTGGTAGAAAGGATCAAATTTAGCGGTACCACACAACAAATGGAGAGCCCCGAAAGATCCAAAAGTCCCTCCAGACTAAAGTTCATGTTTCGGAGCTGATGAAATTGTTGGATTTTAATTTTGAACATATTTTCGAGGAATTTATTCTCGAAGCACCCAATTTCAAAGTTAAAACTTTAAAATGGGGAAATCGAGATAAACACGACAAAACTGTCAGGAATCCGAACTACTGGTCCTATCAAGTCACAAATGACTTGGATAGTTACAAAAACACTCTAACCACAAAGAAATCGCAAAAATACGAAAAAGACCTCAAGGTCATGACAAATAGTAGTAATTCTGGGCTAAACTCAATTTACTTTGGCCCTAATGGATAACTTTGTATTAACTTTTGTTAATGTGATATAATATTTATCGATGTTACCAACAAAAAAAATACTTGCATGCAAAAGAAAATCAGACAGGAGATAAATGAATAACAGAATTTTGAGATGTGTTTTCTTGCAAAATACTTTCTTGACATTAATGTTAGCTTCGGTCCTTTTAAGGTATATCATCATAATATATTTATATATTAATGTGTTATCATTAAGGTATGTTCGATCCTTAAAAAAATTACTAAAATACTAATAAAGAGAGTTTTCGAGTCTGTTTTGACATTTTAATTTTTATAGCATTTTAGCAAGCTAATCTTAATCAAAAGATATTTAAAAATATAGTCATAATTTTGATATAATTTTTTTTAATCGGTAAAAAAGAGAAAAACTATAAAATTATTTTTTCCTACTATTTAGAATTTAATAAATAAGCTTGTAATTTTATTTAATTTTATTTATTTATTCAAAAAATTTCAATCCTATGTGATACCGATATAGTGTCACTATATACCATTGGAGTATTATATAGGATCAATTCATGATAGATAAGTTAATGTCATGCATGAAATAAGGTTTTGGTAGACCTGTAATTACTTTGGGACGCTTGAATATTATGTAAATATTTCAAAATTAAAAAATTACATAATATTATAATTTTAAGATCATAATTATGACTTTTAATAGAAGTTTCAAATATTTATCATTCAAAGCATTTATAGTAATATTTATTAAATATCTCACTTTTTCCTTCGACACAAGTAAGAAAAGATTTTGTTCATATTTTCACTCTTTTTTCCTAAGTAAATCAATTTTGAATTCTATTTCTCTCTCCTAGTTTAATAAAAAGTCTATCATTATACATCCACCATTTATTAGTTATTTTTCATCCATAAATCAATGTATTAGTATATTTTGTACATTGATTTTGATAATTGTTTCATTTATATTTTCGTTGTTTGATTTATTTTTTAATTTATAATTTGTAATTGATTTGCATCATTGTTTCATTTGTTTTTATTTTTTATTTGTAATTGACTGTGTAATACTTGTTTATATACAAATATAAATAATAAATTTGACATACAAATATAAAAAAAAAGTAAATACAAATAACGTATAAGTATATAAAATGTATTATTTATATAAAAAATATAAAATATATAATATATAATAAAAAAAGAGATAAAAAAATAAAATATAGAGGAAGAAAATATGAAAATATAAAATACAAAAAACAAAAATTACCTATTTGGCAAGGAATCCTTCAATTAAAGTCAGCTGCATTTGTATTTATGTACATATATATGTTTTATTTTCAAAACTGAAACTGATCCGTATTTTTTCTCTATTGTTATTTGTAGTTGTATTTATTTTAATTAAAATAATAAATAAATATTTTATTTTCTATTTGTAGATAATTATTTCTATCAGTTAATACATGACATTGTTATCAGAGATAATTAGCACAGTATATTGCTATGGGTTGAAAATCATTTTCATCTCCTAACTTTGCTTTAAAAATCAACCCCCCTCCCGTTTTTCTCTTCAACTTTGAACATTAATCAAATTTTTTCCTTTATCCTATGTAATGTTCATCTTACCCTTATGATATAATGATATATTTATGTAATACCTCTTCATATTATATACTTCCCCATTTAAAAAAGAATAACCTATCTTGACTTGATATGATGTTTAAGAAAATAAAAAATAAATTTTGTGTTTAAATTAAAGTTATGTTAAATATACTAAAATGTCTTTTAATTTTGTGGTCTAAAATATGTCATGTGAAAAGTTGAAATTAAAGTATTGTGAAAAAAGGAAAGGGGTCATTCTTCTTTAAACTGATTAAAATAGAAAGTAGGTCATTCTTTTTAAAACGGTGGAAGTATAATTTATTTGTTTAACCTAGATATTTATAATTTTTTATTTAATTTCATTAACATTATAAATAAAAAAAAATCTATGAATTTGTCACAAAATTTTGCCTATTTAATATATACATGACCCTTCTTGATATAACACATTTCTTAAAAAATTAATTTGTTGTATATTTTACTAAAATAACTTTATTAATAATATTTTTAATCTTTAAATTTATTGCTACTCTATGCAGTTATTTAATGCTAAGAGTAGAAATAAAAAATTATTTAAAAAATTCTAGATTTTGACAAATTAAGCAAGTAACTTAAAACAACTATTTTTAATAACGAGGGTCAAGTAATATAAAACAATGGGGGTATTATCCTTTGTCTAATATATATAAATAAGTTTTGGTTGTCATTAATTGAGTATTACACAATTATAATTTAAATTCAAAATGTAAACAAATATAATTTTTAAAAACTTGATCTTATTTTATTAGTTATTTTGTATTTCCTATATTGAAATATATTTGCAAGTTATTATTGTCTGCTATTTCACTTGTATAATAAATATTAGAGTTTTAATTATTATTAATAAAATTAATTTTTTCATTTGCTAATTCATTTTATTATAAACATCATTAGTTTTTATACTTAATTAATATTTCTCATTTTTTTTCAACCTGATAAAAAAATTTGGGTATCTTTTGATAAAAGAATTGTACATGAATTTAGTACAACAGAGATATCATGATTTTTAAAAAAGTAAAAATAATTAATAATAGAAGGGTGCAATTGTCATTTTAAAATTTTCATAAGGATAAAGGAGAAAATTTGATTCTTGTTTAAAATTTAGGGGGGAGTTTGATTTTTTTTCAAAGTCTAAAGGTGAAAGGATTTTCACCAATTGCTATATTATCCTTTAATTATTTTTTTTTTTTTTGCTATTTATGAAATTTATCGTTATAAATTTAATCCGATTTGTGTAGTTTTTCCTTTAGAAAAAGAAAAAAGTAGCCATTCAATTTGATCCATTGGATAATTGTTTTTTCTTGAAAAATAAAATGTCAAATATGAATATTATTTATATTATACATTTCTGAAGCCATTCTAAAAAGAAAGAAATTAGCACTACTTGTGAAATAAGTTTTTTTAAAATTAATTTTAAAAATTTTATTCTTTTCACTTTTCTGTCAAACCAGAACGAGAAAAACTAAATATTCAGATGAATAATTTCAATATCCATATCAATACTTATTTATTTGCTTTTTGGAAATAAAAGCTTGTTTTAACTCTTACCTTGAGTTTTCATCTCATTATTTTTGAAACCACTTATATGAATATTTATATTATCCATCGACTAAAGAAAAAAGAGATAAGGGTTTTTCTTCTTTTTTTTTTTTTTTAAACTCATTAACAGGATGTTATTAATCCTTTCAATGAGATCTGCATTAGGAGATGGTTCATTAGAGCTCTATAAGAGAAGTTTCACCCCATGGTCCTTTTTATAAAATAAAAAAAAAAATCCTTTTTAATCTGTGTTAAATATAAAGAAATCAAGTTTTTATCGATTTTTATTTTAACTTATTTTCAGCCCATTCATATCAGATCCGACCCTTGTGATGCCGCTCCTAATCGTCAGCATTCAAGTCGTGGACCAAAGTTAATTATTTGTTTCAAAATTCAAATTCTAAGGCAATTCAAAAGTTGACAAGTCAACATATGACTACTGCCACGAACATATTTTTGATCAATTCTCATACTAATATTTTTCAGTTTGTTTCATTTTATTTAAAAAAAAAATCTTTTACTCTCACCAGTATTAAAAGTTTTTATATATTGTGCCAATGACACAACATAAAATGGAAAGTTCTAATATACTTTACTATTAATACTCCTTTCTGGAAATTTTCCCAGCCAAAGAAGTCAACATATTCCAACGTAAAGTCTCCCAAACTCTCATGAACTGGTCAAAACACGCCTAAATACCAACACCACTATAAAATGTTTATTCCCAAAGTAAACTATTCCATCATCTTTTCTTCTCCTAATTATCATTCTTGAAAACACTTTCTTCTTTGGATTCAAGATACAGACTCCTTACTTTTTGATAGTCTCGAGTTGTTGGTTACACCTCATAGGAAATACACAAAAAAATTTTCTTTCTCAGAAGTGATAGTACTCTTTCCAATAAATTGAACATAAGAAGCATGGAGGTTCTCCCTTCCAATAAAACCATCATTCCAAAGCTTTCACTTCCACTAGCAAAGTCACCATTAATTGGCAGAACCAACAAGCAAGAGAAGAAATGTGATTGCCGTGTTAAGTTTCCAGCATCACCAAGGTTTCAAAGCAGAGATTCATCACCACGAGGTTTAAGACGACCGGCGAGGACAACAGCAACAAGCCATTATAGTCTGCGAAAAGTCCATGGATCGGCTAACAAAGAGATCATAAAGAGGGCATTAACGCCACCAGCTCGTCGACCAACCTTGAGATGGTTGGATTTTAAGCCAACTCCTAGTCGCCTTTGTAATATGTCTGTAGCATAGTTTTGGTCTTTGTTGCTACTTGTGGATGATTTTATGTATAAAGAAATCAGTTTTTTCATTTGTTTACTCTATAGTCCATTCTACTATATTTTAAGTTGGACTGACTGATATCGCATCCAATATATTATCATCCTTAAAAAGCCAAATCCAATTTGAACTGAAAACATAGTGAAGGTGGTATACATAAAGAATCAAACACTTCATTTGTTCTGTTTTACAAGGAGCAATAAATGACCTGTAACAAAGAATGAAATGTAAAATTTTGAAAATTTGAGGATATAAGGTTAGCTCTCCTGTGGTGGTAAAACGAGGCGGTCTTGTCCTTCCACCAGCTTTGCAGATTGAATTATGTCACCAGTTTTGATCTGAGGAAGGATATCTCTCCCAATAGTTGTATATCTGCGCATCATAACACAAGAGTCATCACTAGAACGACTAGAATCACCGATTTGTTGAAGACACAATAGGCTTTCACAAATCATCAGACAGCAGAGTTGCAAGAAACCATACCCGAAAACTGAAAATTGACCCTCATCAAACGACAACCCTCCCAAGCCAGACTGAGAAACAATATTTTGATTGGATAAGTTAGTTGGTGATATTCTATTGCAAGATTCAAGTGGTAACTTGGAGAATAACAAGAAGAAAATAAAGAATATTCTATCCTAATGAATGCTACTTACGTTTCTCTTATCGTAAAGATAGAAGAAGAACTGACTTGGTGATGAGTTCTCATCTGATACATCGCTATGAGCCATTGCAACTGCACCATAAACGGATAATGGAAGCACAGGAAGCTCCCCATCCTTCCGTAACAAAAGGAATAAACCATAAGCACTAGCACGACAGAAATAAACCCCAAAGACTGGTCTGTTATTATCCATGAAACCTGTGGATACCTGAACGCTTAAAGTTGTTCTGTAAAGGGGATCAAACTGTCCGGATGGCTTGATTTCCAAGGGAACACTGTACCCAGTGGCCTTGCCCACCTCACTGTCAGAAAGAATTGCTTGGTTTGCACAAGTGAGCTTCATCCCGTCATATGCCCCATCAACCACCTAAAGAATTATAGATTTGCTGTTACAAGACAGAAATTCTTATTCAAATAAATCTAAAGATGAGACAACTTTAAGAATGCAAACTTTAACAAGCCACATGTACAAGCTATAGCTGATTCCTGAACTAGATAACAATGAGATAGTAGCTCGAAACATCAGGGACCACTAGTTACACTCATTGTTGGTCAGCAAGTATATCATAATCAAAAATGCAAAAAACATTTCCCATACTCTCATTGTGTAAAGTGTAAGCATAACTCCTAAAGACATCACAATGATGGTTTTCCATATTTTAGCAAAGTAGCAAGTCGATAATCTAGAGCTATGGAAAGGCAACTATAACCACCACACTCTTCAAGTAACGTAGTTATCAGGCCTAACAAAAGATATGTGGGAAATGAATGAAGAAAAAACCACCTATAGGTGTTGAACATGCTTCATGTGAAGAAATACCTGAAGTCTTATCAATTTGTTGTAACAGAAGTATGAAGTCATCCTCAAAGGGGAAAAGAAGGGAAAAATTATTAGAAGTTGTTGGAGTCCAACATCGGTGTGGAATGCAGTTGTTTGCCTCTTTGTAGGGTCATGGACAATCCTCTCCTCATAGCTAGCTTTTGCAGTTGAATTAGATCCAAGGTCTATTTCTTAATATGGTATCAGAGCGAGACTAATTTGAATTCTTGGTTTAACCAATATTCGGCTCCCATGATATTTACACTCTTCAGATGTTCCATCTTGGCATGTGGATTGGGGGGGTGTTATAGTTCCACAATGGTGCGGGATGGTTTTGTTTGCCTCATACGGTATTGGACAATCTTTGACTCATGAGCTAACTTTCGAGGTTGAGCTAGACCCAACGCACAGTAGTACAGAAGGTCCTTATACTTGGGATGTAGATGTTCCTTATCCGACAGAGGAAAGAAGCTCTTCACAGAGAGAACTAACAAGCATTTAATGGAGACTAAAGAAAACATGTACAAGGAGAGTGTAGAAAGTAGATGTACACATGCAAGAACCAAAACAATTTCTACATTTTCCTAAAGTACATGTTGAGGACTACACGATCACAGAGTAATACTAGCCAAAAAATATGCAAGAACATTGAACTCAGATCTCATTTAAAGGTGGTTGAATACTTTTCACAAGTCATGATGAATACTTACAATCCTTCAATGTCCTAAAAGACAACTTACTGATATTGGCACGAAGCGGACTCAAATTGATATGGATCCAGGAGGTACTACTCTTATTGAGCCCAATCTTGGAGACCAAATGGAAGAGATGTTGAGCTTATAGATGACGGGGAGCCCTTTGGAGGGCCTTATGCCGAGCTTGTGGATGAGAGGAGAGCCCTTTGAAGGACCTTGTTGAGCTTCTTGAGCACCTAAAAGACCAAGCATTTTTGTGGAGGATCGCTTGAGAGCATATTGAAGACTTTGAGGCTCAATTAGGAGGAACCCAAAACTAAAGGGGTCATTTTCTAGCGTAATTGTAATAAAGAAAACTTTGATTTCTATAATTAGGTTGTCTTTCTCTTCAATAGACAGATTATGATGTTTTGAATATTGAAATATCTCATGTGTGAGATCGAGAGTTTGGTAAAGCTTTTGTTGGTATTTGTTTGCTAAGTGGATTACTAGGGTACTGATCCCCTTGGGTCTTCTTGTTAGGGTTAGTACTTGTAGAATTTGAGATTAAGGGTATTGATTTGATGAATCACTGTTCTTAATCCCATGTCTATCTTTTGAATTTGGTGCTTTCTAGGTTCTCTAATAGGAGGTTACACTTAATTGTGTTGATTACCTATTGTTTACTTTAGATTATGTCTTTTCTTATGTCTATCCTCTATCTTTCTTTTATCATATTTTGCTTCTGCTACAAAATTCGTCATATGATATCAGAGCCGTGTTTAGAATCGTTCCTATAATTTCAATCTTGGGTTTGTAATCACAAAAAATCAAAATTTAAAAAAAAAAAAAAACGAGTCAAAAATTGTGTCTTATTTGAGGTTTTGTACTAGATTTGATTTATCTAGTATAAATCGAGTACAGATCCGAAGTTTGAGCCAATTTTGGAGTTAGGGTTTTGAAGCCACCATTGATGACTTTGAAGGTTCAAGTTGGTGTTGAAAAAAATCTGGAAATTTTGGCTTAGAATTTGAAGAAATTGAGGTTTGTTCCTCGTGTTGAAAGGAGCCTAAATCTCAAGTTTGATAAAAATTCGAGTTAAAATGAAGGAGATATAAGGATTTGAACCTAGTGTGTGTTCTAGGTGATCTTGAGAGAAATTCAAATCTTCTAAAAAAAGAAATTTGAGAAAAGGACACTTTGATCCAAAAAGGAGGGTTTGGAAGGTTCAAAAAGGAATATTCCCTAAAAATGCAAGTTCTAGGAAGAATATTGTACAAGGGGGGACCACAAGGTAGTACAAGTGACTGCTAAGCACGAGGGCTATAATCTAGAATGTCGGCGACCTAGGCATTTAACTGCCCCCTAGGCTGGTGGTCCGCCAACTCTAGCCTTCCAGACCGCCGCCCAGACAGATTCCTCACTGGAATCCCGGTGGTCTCACTACTCTACCGGCGATCAAGCAAGTCCCTTGGCAGTCTCAAGTGACTTCGTGGCGACCCAAATTCATTCCTAATCAACTCTAAAAACTTCCAAAGGCTCAAATACAAGGTTCTAATCCTAGTTTCATTTCTTTGATTCTCATTTTTATTTCTTTGATTCCACTAGCTAATTTTCAGCTCGTACTTGTTCATACTTAGTTGATAGTTAGTTCTGGAGTCCATTCTTTGTTTGTCGTTTCTTTGCGTTGATTGCCTATTTTTTACTTTGGATTGTCTCTTTTCTTCTATCTATCCTCTATCCTTATTTTATCGTATTTTGCTTCCACTACGAGATTCATATCACAAATGGACCACAATGATATTGAGGATCATATGGCCAACCCCAACTAGTTTGGGATTGAGGCATAGTTATTGTTTTAGTTGCATAATGAGTACTTACAAGGATGAAATGAGATTTCACTACTTACCAGTTTTGCGAAGTTTCCTGCAGTAAGTGGTGCTGAATACCCATCTATAACAACCTGCATCATGTCATTATATAGTTAATACTTTTGTTCTGCCAAGATATGTCTGAAGAATATTAGAAGTCATAAAGTAGAATATAAAACACTCTTCCGGTGCAAGCTCTAGTATAAGATAGAAATTATCACCCCCTTCAGAAGATCAGAAGCAAATGTTTAATTGGGGAATACGTCATCGTACAAAAGCAACACACTTTTTTATCTCAAAGCACTATATAGGACAGGTGGTTCAAAGAAAGAGAAAGAGATGGTACAGCCATTATGAGATTTGATTAAATTGCATTAATGTCTCCAGGATGAAGGCTATTGCATGAGATTATGACATTCAAGGAAACAAACAAATGATGAAGGATCATTCACTTAACTAAAAGGTCTTAATTGACACTTAAAACCTTAGTATTTACACATCCTGGGAGTTCTGAGAACAATGGCAGCCTAGTGTACTAAAAGCTCCCGCTATGCGCAAGGTCCGGGGAAGGGCCCGACTACAAGAATCTATTATAAGCAGCCTTATCTTGAATTTCTGCAAGAGGCTGTTTCCAGAGGTTGTTTCCAAAGCTTAAACCTGTGACCTCTTGCTCACATGGCAGCAACTTTACCAGTTAATCCAAGGCTCCCTTTAAGGAGTTCTGAGGACAATGGATTATTTAATTAGAAAAAGATCGCTTGAAATGATCGAATAATCATTTTCTATAAAAGTGGAGAGACATAATAATGTAAATAGATGATACAGCATAGCATCCAAAGAAATATTCTTGAGAAAGTTATACAGAACAGATGATGATGACAATGATATGCATTCACTCTGCAAAAGATGACTCAGAAGACAAAGCAAGAAACAGATGAAACTTTCCCTTGGTCTTTTCTGTACATCTGAATAGCATCAGCAGATATCTATACCAGGCTGTACGCCGAATGAACGGGATAACAAAGTGCAGAGCACTCATGTGCCAATTATCAAGTTCAGAACAAAGGATCAAAGAAAGAAATGGGAAGTGCAAGAGATTTTCATGGCATCCACCCAGGGGAGACAGTTAATCTGACTCTCATGTAAAGGATTCAGCATACCTGAATTTTTGCGGTGCTTTTGGCTTCACCAGCAGCTTCAGGAGAAAATACTGAACCATCTACTTTCTCAATTGTGAATTCAACTATTCCTCTCCCTGTGAGCCTGATGCATTTAGTAAAGAAGTATAACACAAACCACCTTCCTCAAAATCATTAAGTAGGTGTTTTAACTTGGTTGCTATAACTTGAACATGGGGCGCTTTAACAGGAACAACCCAAGTCAAGTTTTCCTACATAGCAATGCAATAATGTTGCTGCTGAAGTGATAAGAAACCATAATGTGAACATT
>JBDJHY010000014.1:5416990-5428974 GCA_039654485.1 Withania somnifera | reverse complement strand
TTTAGTTGATTAGCCAATCACAAGGCTTGACAAGATTTGAAATCTATCTCCAAGTCATATCCTCCTATCCTGATTTTATCCTTTTTTTTTTCTAGAGCAAATAATATAATAATAAAAAATTCAGGCATAACTGTAATGGATCAGGCTAATAAATATAGGAATTAACAGAAAGTAAATGAAAGAGATAAAGAATACAAGTTTTAACGAGGTTCGACAATTTGCCTACATCGTCGGGAGCTATGAGCGGCTGTATTTTTATTATGTGTTTTAGGTTACAATTACAGAATATATATAAGTAACCCAAGTACAATTTACCAAAAATACCCTACATCGTCTGTCCCCTCATCTAAAGCCTTGACGTACCTAACAATAACCATTTTTCAAATTATATAGTTAAAACATAGAGTAGCAATTGTTCAGAAGTTTTAAATTTTACAACTCACAAGTGAATCTTCAGTATAACCGTGAAATTTAAAATCCGAGATAGTAATTATTATTTCTTTTTTAAAATGGACCGAAAAATGACCAGTAAATGTTATTTCTTTTACTTCTATCCATTAATCTACTACAAAAGATCAGTTGAAAAAACATAGGTCTATCTCAAAATGTTGGTTCGATTCTTAAGAATCAAATAATCGAACGTTAACTAATATTTATGGAAAAAAAAAAAAATATTGGTCAGGCTAACATGGCAACTTTTTTAAATAGCTTCTCAATAAGACAATTTTAAATTTTACAACAATAAAAATATTGTGAATATTGATCTAATTATTAGCCTTTTATTAATAAGTATAAAAAGTATCAAATGTGTTCCAAAACGAACACATTGTGCAACTTCTATTTACAAGGCCACAAAAGTGGCTATTTGTACAAGACAGTGCTTTAGTCAAAGTTATTCGGATAGTGAACAAGTTAAAATAGGAAACAAACATAGATTTTATCCTAAATTATACCCCGATAAGTTATTTCCGAGCTTAAATTATAAAAAAAATTTATTACACACCTAATTTTGTTCAATTTAATATTATTTCTACTTTAGAAGATGACGTGAAAAAGAAAATGTATTCACTTTCCTAAAGGTGCCTGAGAAGAAGAAAAAAATATTTTAATAAATAACTGCACACGTAATACTATTTAAATGGTGATTACATACTAAGTATTCTTAATTTTCTTTTTAGTAGTAATTGATAATACGTTAATTAAGTTAGATCCACGTTTTGGCTAGATTAATTTGATTTTCACTCATTTGGACTTTTATGTCCCAGAAATAAGGCCTCGAAGTCTATGTTATAGCCTTCATGCCCTTGATACGGTCCTCATTCTCCCACTTGACAAGCTGCTATTGATAATCATATCCAAGTTGCCCCAATTAATTTAGAATCATCACTGTACCGATCAACTTGCACTCACATTAACTATTCTGTTCTATTGAATATTTGCTACTTTCGACGACGCACATATATATTAGGTAATTATATCCAACAAAAAACAGGAAAAAGGTTCCCCTAGATATAATCCCATTGGCAATACAAGTTACTTCAAAGTTACCTAAGAATTCTGGTGCAATGCCAATATATGATAAATTTCACTTAATTACCAGTAATTACAAATGCATATGCTCTTGGAAGCACAAATTACTATTCAAAAGCAGATCTTAATATACAAGAAGGAATCAAAGATGTGTAATTTATATTGAAAAAAAAAAATACAAATTCATAGACAGATAGGGTTAAGATATGAATACACACAGATTGATCACGACTGTCCAGTCAAGTCCTCGACAAACCAAATACGAGGACAAAAGTAGCAAGAACAGCCTGCAGTACAATAGTATAACATCATCAACTTATTAAAGCAAGTTAATGCATTTGCTGCCTAAAAAAGAGATGACTTACAGCAATGGTGGACGCGATGTATCTGGTTTTTCTCGGGGATCAATTTGTGCACAAAGCAGGACAAATGCAGCTAGATACCAAGGGATGCCAGCAAGAAGGAAACCGATAATGAACCTTCAAAAAATAGAACCAAATTGAAACAGACAGTTGAGTATCATCGAATGTGAGATACCTCGAGATACATAAGGATAACAACTATGACGAAATCCAAATTTACTAAAATCTAGTATAACAACTATGACGAAATCCAAATTTACTAAAATGTTCAACAGAAAGTTCTTGTATCATCCATTATTCTATCACAGCTTCACAGGTCCCTTGGCCTTGTCTTTATCTCTACTGGAACAATATGTCTACAAACACACACTAGTAACTTTATTTCTTCTCTTTCGTACGTAGAGAAAGAGTTTGTAAAAAAGCTCCTTCTTTGGTTTTGGGCCTTCCCAACACCAACAACAACCATGCCTCAGATTGCAACAAGTAGGGTCAGCACAATTTCAACTAATAATGAAAACACAAGAAAGGAGAAACCCTTCAGGAAAAAGAATATCTCCACCATATTTGAAGCTTCAAGCCGCTAAATGCTATTTTTCAATCAAATCCACTTTTACTTCCAATGATGCTTTTCAAGCTACTAATTTCTCCCAAATCATGCTCTCTTCAGGAGAATTTGAAGGATCAAGGACACATTTTCACCCCTCTCTCAAGAAACATTCCGGAGTGTTTGTTTACTTTTCATCAATTTCTTCTGATTTTGATGGTGTGCATTTGGAGATTGAATCTGTTAGTGTTAGATTTGCAAGGCACATTTACCCTGTACTAACCAAGGCAAGAAACAGCAAAGAGTGCATCTTCCTTGTGGAGAAAGGACAAGTAAATCGAGAGAATAGAATATAAAGCAGAAGCCAGAGGGAGAACAAAGATTGACCATCACTAAGCCTCAGATATACATTTGAACAAATCTGTAAACTAGTGTTAGCCATATGGCCAGGAGCTATGTCCAATTCAAAAACTGAAACTGCTTATGGAAAATAACTAGCACGCAAGAAGCATATATTACTAAAAGCACAAAGCAATATGAGAATCCAATAATTCAATTTGAGTGATGATTAATTAAGGGGAATTGGAAAAGGAAACATACATGAACCATCCGAGACCGATTCCACAGCAAGGAAGGCGATGCTCTCTCTCAGATCTTACCTCAGGACCAGGAGCAATCTAACCTAAAACATCAGGAAAAGGGGCAGAAAAACCTAAATATTGAACCATCAAATCTAAATCGTGGATTCGCCTACAGAATAGGAATTCTTTATAAATAATGCTTCCATGAAAAATAATCATTTGACTATTTTTACAACCTACCTACGAGTTTCTTATGGCTTCATTTGAAGTCAGATCAAAGTCAAAGACGCCCTAACCCATGAAAATACCATCAAAGACAAATCCGTGATTTTTAATTTATATGTTTTGGATCACAATCCTGTTTGTCTAATAGATTATTTACACATATAAAATGACTTTAAAAACAGAAATACTGAATTTGAGCCAAAGCTATTGTTTATGCCAAATTCTTACCTGCAAAGGTGACTCCACCGAGATCAAAGACTTGCTGAAATTGTGAAAATTTAGATAGCGTTTGGGCATAGAATTTCAAAAAAAATTTAAGTTCCAAAAACTGGTGTACATCAGTTAAATTTCATGTTTACACACAAAAATTTCATTTTTTGAAGTAAAATGCATGTCCAAATATAATTTCCCCCCTTAAATCGGGATAGAGAAAGAGGAAGAATCAAAAAATCACCAAAAAGACAGAAGTTCAGGTAATCAACCAACTAAGATTTCCTCTCCAAACACAATTTCAAATTACAAAAATTATAACTATAAAAACTCAAAAATGTTAAATTTCAACTTCAAAATCCATGGTTAAATGGGACAACTTCAAAAAAAACATTAAAAAATTCTTCTGGATTGTGATTGAGGTAATTAATTATCATGATCTCTAACATTGAAGACAGTATAGGAGCAGAGAGTGGAAGAAGAACCTGGAACAGCCTGATAACCATGTGCATAGTATTCAGGCCGAGGTATCCCCATGGCACCGGGAGGTGGAACCGGCTGAGGAAATCCGATCACCGGTTGAGAAGTTGCTTGAAAAGTTCCATATTCAGAGGGAGGTGGTGGGACTTTTTCGTCGTGGTGGTGGTGGTGATGGGGGAGGAAGTGGTGGTGGTGATGATGACTTTCCGTGCCCTCTTCACTCATTGAATCCAAATGATTGAATTTGAAAAATAAAAATAGATGGAGTTATCAAAGAAAGTGTGAAATTGAACTTGTAGTTTTTGGATAGTTTGGGCTCCTAAAATATATGTTGTTTTTGATATTTTTTATTTAATTATATTAAAAAGTCTAATGAATTGAGAATATTTTATAATTTTATTCAGAAAGGTAATCAGATTATTCACGAGGTTTCTACGTAGAGTTTAAATGACTCAATAAAATTACGTGGACAGTAATGTACTTCTCCATGAATATCTGGTAATCATAATAGGCGATTTGATAATAAAAATAATAAAAATAATAAAAAATTTAATATAAAAAATTACTTCTAAACAACAACATATGACTATTTTTAACTTCGGAATTTATGTTAGGTTACTTGATGACCTCCTATTCGCTGGCTTTCTATGTGCGACTTCCTATCTCATGCTTGATGATGGTAAACACACTAAACTAATTTAATGACCAAACATTCATAAAAGATCATTGCCAAGATGGTAAATATCCTCCGATTATAAATTTTAAAGTTGTGAGCTTGAGTCACGAAGCAAAGGTGGGAGTTTCTTGGAGAGGGGTAAAAAAAATTTATCAATAAAATATCTAGTGTAATTACACAAAATAAAGTTGGAGAATAATAAGATGAATGTTTGCTAAAAAGGTTATTTCAAATAAACCCTTAGCTTAAAGTTTTTTTTTTTTTTAAATCAGTATAAAGAAAGAAATAACGAAAATAAAAAAGTCATGGCAAAACACTATCGACAATCTCATAAATCATCTTGAACAGTAGTCATAAATTAAAATTGAGTTTGTCAAATTTTATTTGCCCATCGTCTCTTTCATCAACCTTAGGCAAACGAAGGAGCAGTTGTTGGTGTACAATTTTTTCCTCCACGGTTTAATGAATTTTCAAGTTTCTTTAATTTCAAATAATTTGAAATAATTATTTTTACAGAAATAAAAAACATTTTTCGAGGTTATGTTGTCAATTTTGCAGTAGAAAACAAAAATTATATTGCCTTGGAATGATTGCTAAAATCTAGATATTGTTCATTGTCTTCCCTCATCTTGAAAGTTACAGTAGCTATGGGTAGGTTTGGTTCAAATTCTTGAGTAAATAACCTCAATCTTTTTTTCCATTGTTCGTCAGTAGCTCAGTAATAGAGCGGTCGGCTGAATGACGCACGTTCCATTCCTTTTCTCATCTTGATTAGTTAAGCATACTCTCTAATTACTTGATTCAAGTCTCATTTATATTGAATTCTCAATATTTGATTTCTTATTGTCTTCTCATACTCTTCAAGTTAAGGTGCAAATTTGTGCAATTTAATGTCTCCCTTTTCCTATGAACCCAATATGAGACTTTACATGTATTGGAATAGCACAAGTATTTGAGGCTAACTAGTTGTGCTTGGGATGCAAATTCAAGTCATTGGCTAGTATTCTTTCAATCTGCATATACCTGCTTCGAGTCGACCTCCGCTAGACCCCTGAAATGAAGCAAATATTTGAATCAGAAGCCAAGATATAGTAGCAATTCAAGAGATGAGAATGGAAAGTGAATTGAAGGGCCAAAAGCCTAAACATTGCAGCAGCAAAGTAGTATGCAGTAACCAAAAAGTGCCAAAGGCTCAACTTTACTTCTCTTTCTTTAACTCTTATTTGTTGTGGTATATTTATTCACTCGTTTAAACACTATTAATCTAGATGAATTCCCACGGAGGTTATTCAAATTTATTCCCTTTGTATTGTGAAAATAATTTCTTTTTATGGCTTATCATTTATCTTTTGTCAAAAATTTAATTTTCTTTTAAAAAATCTAAGCTTATAAATAACTTGAGGATTTGTTCATATCATTTCACAGAGCTTAAAGTTCATATTCAAGAAATTAAGTCAATCGTTTAACTCGACGGCTTAAAACCGGATAATTTTGTAGTTAGAGTTTTTTGACACATTGACATTTAGATTATTTTGTCCTTTGAATTACTGTATAAGTATCAAATAAATTCTATTCCTTTTAAGCTAAAATTTTCACAAATAACTTCGAAAGATTTCTTGTAAATAACTATCTTTTGCAAGTATCTAAACCCTTTTTTTTAAAGTTTGGCCAAATTTATTTTATCCGTCGGGAACCACGCCTTGTGGGTTTTCAAAAGTGCTTGACACCTTCTTTCGAATTTAACTTGAACCCTTACCTAGACTATGAATTTTAAACGGTTTCTTTAATTTAACCCTTTTTTTTTAATGATTTTCTTAATTTTTTAAAAATTAAGTGACGACTTTATTTTACTCTTCATTTACACTATGTTTACTAAATTTATTTTCGCTAAAGTTATGAAAGTTTTTGGACCTTGGTTTCAAAAGTGATTGTAACAAATTATACTAGGCAGGAGAGAGTTGAATGTGAAGTAAAAGTATGTTTTATGAGAAGATCTACTAGGAAAAGAGTGTCTCTTCCCTGGCAAGGTACGAGAGTTTCTACACACAAGGTAATATATGAAATTCATTGCAAAAACACAAGGAGTGTCGTTTTAGAAACTCTCGAGAAGAAGTAAAATGATAGTTTTGAAGTAAAGAAGAGAAAAAAGGTTTTTAACTGAGTCTTTTAAATTTTTTGTTAGTTGTTTAGATGAGCTTATTCTATATTCTTGGGTTATGAAACTTTTTGACTAATCTTGTTATATTTTTTAAACTACTTATTTGAGTTGAGTTGATATTCATAAGAATGACGGGGAAGTTAATTGTACCCGACGACATTTATGGATAGATGTAGACCTATCGAGCATGGATAATCATTCCATTCCTGATAGAAGTGGCACCTCATAGAGTGACGTCTTTTATAAAAAGACTTTCTCAGTGAAACTAAAAAAAAAGTGTAACACCTTTACCCTACTGTATATATCATGTATTATGCCTGCTCACATATTTAGTGTATTTCATGTGCTGATGTATACTCTTTTGCTGCATGTGAACCCCCACACAGATACTGCTAGCCTTCTGAAGGGTCAAGGCTTAATCCCCATACAAATATTGCTAGCTGTCCGGAGGCGCAAGGCTGACAAATTTGCATTCTGTAGAGATTAGAAAAATGGTGAGTCCTCATTGCTTCAAGGGCCCAGCTGATGGAGTTCTTTATTTAATTCCTTTCTAGTAGAGATGAGACTTTAGTTCTGTTCTATTTTGTTTTAGGCCAATTAGAGACATTGTTCTAGTAGAGATTCTATTATTCAGCTTTGTAGTGACTTTCAAACTAAGATATTATGAGTATTAAGATTGAATTACTTTTATTCATTTACTATTATTATTGAATGATGTGAGGTCCATTATTCATTATTTATATTGAGACTGCTTCCACTGAGTGTGATTATTACAGTTGAGCTCAAACCTAGGGTTCATCAAAGGGTGCTAAGGTAGCTTAGTGGCTAAGGATGTCGACCACGTCTAGGGGGTGACTCCAGGGTGTGATAGTTAACTACTCCTCGAATCTCGTCAATCAAAACTATATCATCTGCAAATAACATACGCTATTACACCTCTCTTTAGATATGCGACATCAATTCAACCATCACCAAGACAAATAAAGATGGGCTAAGAGTTTATCCCTGATACAATCTCATCACAATTAAAAAGTGTTATGAGTCTCCTTCCATTGTCTTTATCCAGATCTTGGCTCTATCTATAGCATCCCAGATATTGAACCATGAAGTTGCAACACTTCACTCAGAAAAATGAATGAAATTTCAAGTTTCAGGGGACTACGAGCCGTACTACGACCCATGTTATTAGATAACGAGGCATTGGTCCGCTAGTTAGGTCAATTCTTTGACCCAAAGGGCTAAGTAGTGGATCCATACCTTGTACCTTTGGCAAGGTATAGGGTGACCTTGTAACTGGGATTGTAGGTTGAACTTCACGATGCTCATGTAGTTTATGTCAGTTGTAAGAAACTCCTGAGTATATGCTTTATGCCTGTTTAAGTATTATGATTTCATAGATTTTACTATTGTGTTTTTAGATACTCATGATACAGATGTCAGACATAATTCTTGTGATTTTGTTCATTATATCTTTCAATTTATCAAGGCATGATTTAAAATTTTATTTTATTCAGTTTGCATGTAATTTACATACCCAACACATTTCAACATATTGATCGAATACCTTTTATTTGCATTCAATCGTATTATGATGTAAATTCAGGTACCCGTGGCTAGATAGTTCAACAGTATTTCCAGCTGGATTGGGTGAATTATCATCATCCGAGGACTTTTGGAGTGACTTAGTTCTACGTAGTTTTTGGACACTAGTATCCAGACATGTTGGTTTCCATTTAGTTACTATTTTCAATTTTTAAAAGAGTTTTTTAAAAAGATTTTTTGCCCATTTCAGTGTATTAAAGCTTCAGATCATGAACATATATTGTCCGTTATCTCTAGTAATATGCCTATACTAAGAGTTCTCTTAGGATCATTTGTGATCTGCAATGTCGGTCACACCTAGGCTATAGACTCGAATTGTGACACAATCACACATGTCCTTGGTTGTCCTAATGTACATCACAAGTACACGTTTGTCATCATCCATAAAATTATCGTTTAATGAGAATGTATTTATGATTGTTACACTTAAAAGTTATTGATATATTTTCTAAAATGCAGATAGCAAACACATCACTTTCCGGTGTTGCACAAATATTTTCTGTAAAAAGAGGGAAAAGAACGTTCCTCACTGTTGGCCAAAATTATTTTCATCTATAATTATCTTAATTATTCATTTACAATTCTTAAGAACATTTAATATTATTAATCTTTAATACTCAAAATTTCATCTAAACATTCTGCAATGTTAACGCTATTAACAACAACAATAGCATCCAAGATATATTTGCAAAAGACTGTTTCTACGATTTGAATCCGTGAACTTTGATCACATAGAAACTATTAGAATATACTGTTAACCATGCAGTTTTGATATAGTATTGATTATTGAACGATTATTTATTTATTTATTCGATTTAATAAAGTCTTACATTATATAGCCCACTTTGTCATATATGTGTCCTCAACTTATATAATAGATAATTTAGTGTGTAGAGTTTGAGGTTATACACAAAAGAGTAAATTGTCGGTTCTTATAAGTTAAAATAGCTCACAATCGTAGATGTGAATTTGGATAAACCATCAGAATGATTGTAATACGAGATTAAATGTAATTTATCTTGATTAAGAGAATAGTATAATTCTAACTTCTCGTGCTAGTGCATTTTGTATGTATTGACCAAGACCGAATACAGATAGATGTTTTAAACTGACTGATAAAAACATATTCTCTAAACTACTAAATATACTTATATTCTTAATCTTGATATAACTATTATGAGTCGTATACATTGATTATTGTTTTGATTCATTAAAATGTGAGATTCTGAGATGGATCGATATGCCTCGTATTTGGATGATAATAAATATATATTGGTGAAATAATAGGTTAGTTGATGGAATCTATGTCTCCATATAAAGATTGATGATAACCTTTTATGAGAAGCTTATAAGTTTTTATGTGTAAACCCGACCGGTGGATTCATAAATCCAACATATGAAATAAGTTAAGCGGGGCTCTAAAAGGAAATTAATTATTAAATTAAATTTGTAGTAATTTAATTTATTAATTAGTATATGAAATCTTAACATGTGGAATTACATAAGTATTTAATGGGAAATTACGGAATAAAATAGGGGAGTGCAATTGCAAATTTTAGTCGAATAATTTGTAATTTATTATGGTAAGAATAATTAAAATTAATTTTATTTTGAATTATTTCCATCATAGGAAGCCTCTGCAAATTAATTGTGGTCCCTGCAGTGCCTAAATTGACTAGAACTCATAATCCTAATTTTTATGGGATTGGGGGAGGGGTCGATTTTCTTCTCCTTCTTTGAGAATAAATTGGTTTTTTATTCCTATTTGGATAAAATCTATAAATAGGGGTTCTCCTAATATAGAATCATAGCTTGGTTTTCTTATACAATACTTGCCCACTCAAGTATTGAGATAGTCAATTTAGGATCACTGGAGAAGACTATAGACTTGGAGCCAATTCACGCTTCAAGATGTTTGTTCACGCTTCAAGAGGTAAGTCTTGATTTTATTTGCGGCACACTTTGTATGTGATACATGTTGATATTTGCTATCTATTATTCATGTAAGAAGAACGATCATGAGAGTGCTTCCGCTACGCAAATATATTCCAACAATTGGCATCATGAGTCACACTCACATCTATAATAAATTACCTGGATCATGTATATAATAAATGTGTGTGAAATTATACACTATAAATTATTTTATTAACATTTAAATATGTGCCAATTTTCATATTTTTTATTAAATAATTTTTCTTGAATGATGCCTCCGGAACTTAAAAATTCTAGTTTGGTTATGAACGATTCAAGAGAAAGTTTTGGTTTCACATGAGAAAGGTCAAACCTTCTAGAATTGTGATTGAAATTTTATTTAAATTATTTGATATAATGAAAAAGAGGGGTTTAAAGCTAATTATAATTGAATGTATTGGATATCTTGATACATTATTCTTTTCTAGAAAATTTTAATATGCAAATTTAAAAAGAAAAATATTTGATAATATGGGTTCGTTCAAATAATTACAATAATTAAATAGTAATGAAGTATTAAGTTTATGTATTGGCCTAGACCTTTCTCCCTACCGGATAAATTTAATACAAGTCATTATGTATTTAATTGCTAGTTTGATTTTCACTTGATTTAAACTAAAAGTATACTCTTTATCTGAGTTAGGTCTGAAAAGTTCAAAGAGTGAGTAATTGGTCATTGTATATGTGTATTGCATGAGTAGTTCTCCGATCCTATTGATTTGCTATTTGAGATGCATGAATACATATGTAAATGACGAATTTGAATCATTCAAAGATTATATGATTGTTTAGTTGATTTATAGTAATATTTTTCAATCTCAGATTAAATATACATTCTTTTACCTCCCTTAACACTATTGTAGGTTAAAATAAACTTGAGGGTCATAACTATGTTGACTGGAGAAGAAACCTAGACATTGTGTTAACTGTTAAGGAATATAAATTTGTACTTCATGAAGTGTGCATACTTAAACCTGATGTTGAAGCTAGTGATGATGATAAAAAGCTTATCAGAAACGACTCAAAGCGGATAAGATGACGCGGTGTTACATTCTGGCTTCAATGTCGAATGTGCTGCAACATCAGCATCAGGCTATGTTGTCTGCTTATGAGATCCTAGAAAGTCTCAAATAAATATTTGTTGACCAAGGATGCTCGACTAAGCATAATGTCATAAGGGCTCTTATGAACACTAAGGTGGCTGATAACACTCCCGTTAGAGATCATGTTCTAAAGATAATGAGTCTTTTGAATGAACTAGAGGTCTTGGGGGTTGAAATCGACAATGATACTCAGGTAGAGATGACATTTCAATTTTTGTCAGATAGTTTTCAACAGTTTTTCTTGAACTATAACATGAATAAGATGAACATCTTTTTGGCATAACTGTTGAATAAGCTACAAACAACAGAGACTATTATCATAAAACAGGCACCGCCTATAAAAATGAATGTTGACAAATGTTCTACTTCTAAACCTAAAGGTGGACAGAAGAAGAAAAAGATTCACAAAGCTAAGGTGGTCACTGCTCCAACTGGAGGCATGAAAAAGCCAAAAGGCAAGAGTTTTCATTGCAAGTTGAAAAATGAATTTTCTAAATTTCTTAGCCAAGTAGAAAAATAAATCAGGTAAGTCACTTTAT